>MU227863.1:62806-107450 GCA_018584345.1 Thuja plicata | reverse complement strand
CTTAACTATAATGAATCTAGCTAGACCATATGTTTGGCCAAAATTAATTTTTAGTTAGAAATACTAAAATTCAGCTGTGCTGATAAGTTGTCCTAAAAGGTGATAGATTATTGTGCTTTTACCCATCAGTAAATTCTATGTCTCATCTCTTACCAATTGTGTTTCTCCAATGAGAATTCTTGTAACTCTATTCTTTGTCTTAGATTCTTCTCTCAATGCTTCAATTGTCAATTCTATTTGTTTGGTAGACAATTCAGGTTGTAAAATTGCAAGTTATTTTTTCCATCAATACTCTATCAATCGTCAAAGTTTCTTTCCATATTTTGTCAATTGTATTAAATAGTTATTTAGGTACAACTTTGTATAGTTTACTTGGTGCTTTGCAAAAAGTACGTAGACTTTCTACAACTGCATCTTCTATCTTTCTTTTCTCTTCACTATCAAAATTATCAAAATGAGTCTACACTTCTGTCATTCTTCAAGAATAACATTATTGTCAATTTTATTAGTTTCCACAGAAGTAGATTTCTTCTCACTATCACTCAAATCCTTTTGAACGTTCTTAAACATTGTTTCAACCTTTTCTTCTTCAGCCTTTTCTTTACTTCCTTTCTTACTCTTTGACTCTTTATAGCCTATTGCCATTGCTTTCTTTCTTTTGTAAGTTCTCTAAATAGCCTCATGTGTCTCATTTTCTGACTTAGTCTTAATAGGAGTAGTAAAAGTAGATTTTGTTTGTTTCAATATTGAACTCCTTATAGCTCTCTAGGTTGTAACCTCTTCGACTTCAACTTCAGTATCCTTGACTCCTGCAACAGATGTGCTTGGTTCCTCACTCTCCATTTTATTTTTTATTTTTACCATCATTTTCAGGTGTTTGTCACTCATTTTGGCTAGATTGTCAACTTTTTTCTTGATCTTTCTTTGGATTACCGATGTTCTCAATTAATTGTATATTTTCGATGATGACTCTTCATAAGTTCCAAACCTAGGTGTTGAAGTATTAATTAGTTTTGACATTAAAACATAAACATGAATAGTGACTAGATCACCATCAACTTCATAACCCATGACAGGTATCCAGCATGTTCTAGTTTGCACTGGTTGAAACATATAGGCATCTGTATCTACTAGAAAAAATATATCATCTTTATACTTCTCAACTATATCAGTTGGGATTCTTTCTCTTAAGTGCATTTTTCCTTGAAAATCTTTAAAGTAACCCCACATAATTGTATTAAAATAATTTCCTAAAGTCCTTATGCATTGCTTAATCTGCACTACTACCAGTCTATCCTTTGACCATGTAAAAGAACATACATACCGAGAGTGGTCCATATTTGAATGATTTCTGCTTGTCTTTCTTGATCTTCTCCATGTTCACAAAGAATCAACTCCTCAACATCTCCCAAAGACCATATTTTGCATCTTCCTTCTCCATTCTGTATGCAACATGAATAGCTCCACCAGGTACACTGTTCAACCGAATAGACTGATATACTCTATATCCTATCACCATTGAAGAAAATCTCACTTCCTTGTCAGTTATATCCTTGATAGTCATGAATAGGTGATCTCGTTTGGATTAATTTAAACGAGTAACCAAATTTGCAGCAATAGTTCGTAGAGTAGGTGCTTCACTAGTCACACAAAATCTACTAACTCTGTTGATTAACTCCTTTGTAATCTTGTGTGGCTTGTCCATACAAATGAATTGATCATGAAATCTTCTCAAAACATATCCATTTTGGATGAAAATATTGAGGTATCTCAGTTGCATAAGTAAAACCTTTATGAACCAAATGCATATTCCCGTCTTTCACCTTCACATCATCGTTCATCGTAAGGAATTCATTATAGATACCATCAGCTTGAAGTTCTTCCAATTTGTAGTTTATGAATGAATGAATATCTTCAGTTATCAATACACTATAGGGTATCAAAGATAGGGCACCTATTGGATCATTTTCATTTGCCTTCATCGGGTGTAACTTGAATACGGGTCTTGTCTCATCAATGATGTCGACCAAAACTAGAGTATCCATAATGTCAACAAACAACAACAATTATAGTGATTCATGTACAGATCTTTTGCAATTCAAGCTATAACCCTAACTTCACTAATTAGTGTACTTTGACAACCGATATAATTTCTTGTACGAAATCTTAGTCCACAAACACAAATAATTCTCATTGTGGAACGTAATCACATGCTTTTTAGTAAACTTCGTTAGAATGTAAAGTGATAAATGAGTTTACTTTCTCATCTTTATAACATTTGATAATGTAGTCGTTAGACACAATGGTCAAATAGTACTTTCCACTGTCCACAACGATTAAAATATAACAATTGTTATATGCACACAAATGCTTTATCTTCACTAACCATCATTAATTCACAAATAGGCATCTCAAAATGCATATGAATCTTACCACTCACGAATTTAGGGGATCGGTAAATGATTTGTCTATATGTGCTCTCCCTAAGAAAATAATGTGCTTAGTTTGCTGATGGATTCTCCACATTTCCTAGACTTTTCGAGTTCTCAGTTAACTCTGATGAATTCAATTCTGCTTTCCTAACCCATGTCTTCTTCATATCATTTCTTACTTCATCAGCATTAACACTCTCCTTTCCTTTCACATTTTCATCATTGTTTACTGGTTGACCTCTAATATAATTTCTTTCTCTACATGACGTAGCAGGATTACCAACCTTGTTACAAACGTAACAAACCATACCTGTTGGATTCTAGGGTCCAACATTGCCTCTAAATGACCTTAATCTGCAATTCACAACCGTATGCCCATGGTTGTGACAATTAGAACAAGTAACATCTTACTAGTTACCTTTATGGATAGGTCTCTAACTGTTGTAATCATATGACCACTAGTTGATTCTTTCCCTGCACTCATTAGCTCTATGTCCAAAATTGTTGCAATAGTTACAAAATCCATTAAATGTATTAGGTCTAGCATTGTAGTTATCAGTTCTACCATAGGAGTTTGCTGATATAGCAATAGAACCTCTAGTTCTAACATTTAGACCAATCGATTTAAACTAACATACATTAGTAGTGTTGGCTTGCCTATAGCACCCAAGTTTTAAACTTTCAAAAACTAGCCCCGTGGAAAGAATTCCTAAATTGTCCTGGTATCTTGTGGGTTTTTATTTGTATTGATGCTTTTGTAAAAGTATAATTGTGAAGGAGCATCGTTCCAGGTTCTATTGAACTTGAACTTGAAACCACAAAGTTTAAAGTTCAAAGTTCAAGATACACCACAAAGTTCAAAGTTCAAAGTTCAAAGTTCAAGATACATGGCTCAGGTTAACATCTTATGTCTAAAAATGAAGATTCATATTGAAAGCTAATTAAAATATCAAATACTTAGAAGTTTGGGTCTCTCATGTACCAATCATTAGAGTTTTCTCGAACCAAAAGATACAGAGATATCAGTTAAAGCAGGAGATTGATAATCAGACATATATAAAATAGATGGAAGCACCCTTTGCATTTAGAATAAATATCTTGCTTTGCCTCGAAGAATGCATATCCATTTTTCTTATAACATCTCATGACAACACCAATCAAGCTCAGATCTTCTAAAAGAAGGACCTGCAACAGTCGCCAGAAGTTAAGCTCCACTCGGTTTTGGTGAAGCACCGAGGCAATCGTGAATCTTGAATCCATGTTGCATAACTAAGGAATAAATATTTTGATCAATTGAGAGATCACAATGTGGTGTAATATAAAGGAATGCATTTGAGGAGGCACAGTTAATCAAAAAGGAACCCGATAGAGAGATTCCGCAGACAAACTCAGAGAATGATTGTGATCTTTTTGATGTAATGTCACAATGTATGGAGTTTCAATGTTCTCCATGAGCTAATGTCCATGGTATCACAGCAACCTTGTCAAACCCCAACAAAATTTGACTCGTGTTAAAGCTTAGATACACGGGGATGTTCAGCAACTATTTGTTATAATACATTGAATCCAAACTACATACAAGTCAAGTTGCGTTACTCGTCGACGCGGAATCATATGGTCACTTGTCCATTTCCAAATGTATTCGCCCAAAGCAACTCCCACATGGCTCAACCCAAATGTTGAGGTGTCAATAGTTCATGCCGACAAAGAGAAGGGATTGTGTAATTTCCTTGTCGCATGAGCTTAAGCCATATTTAGAGGGCACTACAATGCATTATGGAGCCGCTTTGTATGATTGACAGGTTGCATAGAAGTGCTATAAATTTCTGATGAGGGTGACTGTGGAGTCAATGTGCAAATTTAGCCGACTTTTTGGGAAAGTTGCGGGCCTCCATTGTAAGAAACACAACAGGTCTCCGAAGTTATATGGAGATACGCACTAACTGTTTGACTGAATGACCGAGCATGATAAGTGTTCGAGGAGCCCAATAAGAAAATTCAAAACCACACAAAGAGCTTGAAATGGAAAGCAATGAATGAATGTGAAGTAGAATATGTGGATCGGGACTCGAACAAAGATTGTGAGGGAACAACCTTGAAGCTTCATTTCGGAGTCCCCCATTGAAGACGTGTGCAGACGGCCTGGCAAAATGTCAATAGTAAAACAACATTTCGAAGGATAAGATAGAAATGTGTTATGGTTCATCGTATGATCATTACTGCATGGCAGTGAGCATATTGAGCCAAGATTAATCTCTGTTGAGTTGTAGCTAGCTCTATAAACACCTACGCGCAAGATCTTCAAAATGGAGATGTCCTTTTACATCTAGTGTATATGTTGTCGGTACTTTTTCTTAAACACTGATGGGAACTCGACAAAATGATTGGAGACTTGGGAGGACTACAACATGATTAAGTTATGGAGACTCACCACAGTTCTTATTATTCTCTTTGTAAAATCTACAACCGCTATAGTCTAAGATGGAGGGAATAAATGCAATTAGCTAACAAAGGTGCCAAAGTGAGACATGTGCATAGATACGACAAAGCTGGTTGAAGGATGATTGATGAGTGTGGAGTTGGGCGCCGAGTTTGGCGGCATTTTTAAATGGAACTATCTAAACCGACTATGCTAATGGGACTCTTGTTCATCATGATCATCCAGGGATTAATGGGTTTTCATTATGACTGGGGAAAGAAGAGAATGCAGCAATAATTATTGAATTATTAGATAAATGGTGAGAGTGTCTTCAAAGTGTTTGTCCATCTAGTAATGTTAGAGTTGGGAAAAGTGAAAAACAAAGTATGTTGAATAGCTCATCATTATTGGTTTCGTCTAGAAGTGTTGAAGCTTGTATCAGATCTGCAATTTATCCTTAGTGAAATCTTTGAAGTGCCCAATTAAATAGTGAGCTAATTAATAACATGTATTACCTATGGTACACACGAGCTTGGTGTTTCAATCTCGGAAGGGTAGTAATGATAAATCCTCAAATATGGAAGCTCAAGGGGAGTTTAATGTCAATTTTGATGGTGGAAGACATGACGCCCTGTTTCTGTGTCACAAAGAAAGTGAAATCTTTGGCAATGCACCAATTCAGTTTAGTGTCGAGACACACACGGGATGCTCATCTTCATTGAATCATTCATTTTACTCATGATTGGACACTTTACTTGGATGCAGAGCATAAAAATAAACTAAAGGAAGAAAAATTGATTGATTCATTGCGGAGCATCCCATATCATGGATCCCAATCCACCACGAAAACTGAATGTCAGGGTTCGCGTGCAAGTTTGTAGAACTTAGTTTGGGAATGGTGAATCATTTAAATAAACTTCAATGGCATATAATTTGCAGGTCCATGTGGCAATAATCCGAATTGACAACTCACTTCATGATACTCGGTGTTGTTTTAATAACATTTGGCCACATACCAAATATATGTGTTCCATATGTGAAGTTTAATTTTAAAAAAGACCATTCGACAATATTGAAAACACCAACATAATATTTATTTCTCATAACTATATATTGTATAGTGTCGATAAAGGTTTTATAAGTTCTGGAAGATTTTGATTTTAAAGAATCAGTTAGATTAACCGAACAACATGCTTGCAAATTTGACATATGGAAAAGAGATGGACAGGAAAGTGGGATATATATTGTAAAGAGCTCGGAATATCCAGGTCCCTTTTTTCTGTCAACAGTCCTGTGGCTTTGCAGATAGGGAGGAATATATTTGTATTGTTCTGTAGCAGAGAAAGGAGGATATTTGTTTATTTTCTACATCTTTCTTTATGGTAATGACAAGGCATTAATGATCTTTTGATCATTCTATTTTATTTAGGAATAAAGATTAGTCTGTGTAAAAGATCATGTGGTCTGCGTATTCACTTTTTTGATTAAGACCAATCATATGGTTGTCTTTCTCATGTTTCTGAATATCTTCCTCCATTGGGGTTTAAAAAAAATATGTTGTATGTAATCATATGGTTGGCAAACTCATGTTTTGCAGAATTAGACATTTAAATCTTCATATTTTCCCTTTCGTGAGAAAAGATGTATAGGTAGTCATATGGTTGTTTGTTCATCTTTTCCTTCAATAAGTTAGTAAATCTCATAATCACATTTACCCCATAGTGATGGGTGAGTGTTAGAAAGCCTTTGTGTCTTCTAGTAAAAGACATAAGCAGTCATTTAATTCATTGTAAATCATTCTTGGAGGGAGTTGTACCTCTTAATTCAGAGGAGGGTTATCAATCTATGATAACTCATCCAATTGTTAGTTTAGTTTGTCTTCTTGTTTTGGGCATTTGAGGCTCATTTGTAAGTTGTTTTTGAGAAGACAAATTTGTTTACTAACAGATTTTTGGCAACTCTGCTGGGGAGTCGGAAACGAAGATCAGTATTGAATAATTGTTTCCTCAGCTTTTATATATATCTCCATGTGCAGGATATTGGCGACTCTGATAAAGTGGTGACTCTGTTGGTTCTTAATGCAAATCCAAAAGAGTTGTAAGAATGGGAAAAAGACTAGCCCCCACTATCCCAGAGATTCTTCAGATGAACGATAAGGTTTACAAGACTTCTGGGAGCACTATAGACAAAGTATTTCAAAGGCTTTGAAGTTGAAGATAAGCCTTGAAGATGACCACACCTCTGCCTTCCTATGGATGAGTTTGTGTCATAGATTCACAAGCTCAAAGATTTGGAGGCATGCAAGAGAAAAGTGCAGCACCTCGAAAAAGAACTAGAGGTTGTGGAGGAAGAAGCTCTAGTGATTTCATCTAGTTATATCTCTTGCAACTACTCTGTTATGAGTGAACAAGAAATCAATTTGAAAGAACAGTCTTGAAAGAAACCTACTGCTGATGAGAGAAATTCTAAGAAAGATCTGAAACTCCAGTACTTGTGGAATGCCTTCAAAGGGAGCATTTTCGAAGCTGAAAGGGATAAGTTAAATCCCGTTGAAGATCGGCAATCTGCCATATTATTAGAATCTGTGCATAAAATAAATAATGATATCAAGAATTTTGATCAAAGAATCTCATCTGCTATTGAGCTATCAAGAGAAGAATCAAAGATTAAAGAACCCTTGTTCTCCAATCTCATGGTCTCCGAAGATCAAGATGTTTCAGCAACAATGGCAGAGTCATTGGCGCTTTGGAGTTCTGATTAGAAGCAAAAGGGAAATTGGCAACAAGCTGGGAAAGAAGAGCCGCATGTGTTAGAAGGGTTTTTGGTAATTAATAATAAAGAGGTGAATACTTCTGATTTCCAATCATTATTCTCAATTGAGGAAGATTTTAATTTCATTCCAAAATAAGTTATTCCTATTAAGTTTGATCCTATGGTTCTTGAAAGTAATGTCCAAAAATGATTTCCCTTAGCTATATACCATGAGGATAGTTCAGCTTGTGACATGCAAGAAGTAGTTTTGGGTTCTGATTTTCCTTTAATATCTCAAGGAAACAATATAGTTGGCATTGCAGTAGTAGAGAGTCAATTAGTGAATAATGATGATGAGATTGTTTGGAGCAACGTGAATGCCTTGTACTTACCTGCTGAATACATTGGAGATCTTAAAATGAAAGATAATCCTCTCTTTGTACCCTATGATCTTTTTCATGATGGAAAAGAGTAGGAGAAAGGTCTTCTTGAAACAATAGTTAATCCAAAGCATAACAGCTAGCTAGAAGTTCCCTCAACCAAACATTCACGGCTGATTGAGGCAGGTGAAGAAGTCATGGTTGATGATTTCCAAAAAATCACAGAAGTGCAAAATGAAAACCATATCAGTATGATTGAGGTAAAGAATAACCTAATATTAATACCTTTTGTTTATGAGCATAAAGATCCAATTACCTGCTTCGTTGGGTCCAAAGTTGATCATGATATTCTGATTGATGAGTTAGAGCCTAAATTTTATGCTCTTGATGAGAAGATGGAAGATGAGACCTTCTCGTTTGATTGCACACCAACTCAAGAAGAATGGTTTCAGCACCAAATTCTAGAAGAATTCTATTTTAAAAATTAACAATACAAATAAACTCGCCCGAAATGATGGTCAGATAGTGTGGCCTGAAATTTATGATGTGAATTGGCTTTTTGGATCTGACATGCTTTTAAATTTTTTGCAGCATATTATAGTTGGAGCTCTTTTTGCAGCAGTCACTAAATGTTTGTTTGGAGCGGTACTTCTCATGTATCAACCTCTCTTCCGCACTGGTAGATACTTCTCACATTCGGTTAATGGCTTCACATGAGCAGTGAGAGGCATCTTTGGAGGTATGGGCTACTAGCCCTGTCTTTTTGTAAATAATTTTTGGTTGTGCTGGTTAGTCTAGGTGTTTTGGCTTGTTTCCAGTTTGTTTAGCTTAGGGGTTCCGTTTCGGTAGTTGTCTTGTACCCTCTCTACCCTATCTATAAGAAGATCCTTGTTCTCCATTTTTTCCTTGACTCTGTTGCCTAATGGTGCTAGACACTAGCCTTTAACTAGAGATTTCTAGGTTCTTCATGCACTTTACAACACACATCTCTAGTTAGAGCTAGTTGTTTGCTTGCCTATAGCACCCAAGTTTTAAACTTTCAAAAACCAGCCCCATGGAAAGAATTCCTAAATTGTACCAGTATCTTGTGGGTTTTTATTGCTAATGATGCTTTTGTAAAAGTATAATTGTGAAGGAGCAGTGTTCTAGGTTGTATTGAACTTGAACTTGAAACCACAAAGTTTGAAGTTTGAAGTTCAAAATTCAAGATACATGGCTCAGGTTCACATCTTCTGTCTAAAAATGAAGATTCAAATTAAAAGCTAATTAAAAGCTCAAATACTTAGAAGTTTAGGTCTCTCATGTACCAATCATTAGAGCTTTCTCAGACCAAAAGATACAGAGATATCAGGTAAAGCAGGAGACTGATAATCAGACATATATGAAATAGATGGAAGCACCCTTTGCATTTAGAATAAATATCTTGCTCTGCCTCGAAGCATGCATATCCATTTTGCTTATAACATCTCATGATGACACCAATCAGGCTCAGATCTTCAGAAAGGACCTGCAACAGTCACCAAAAGTTAAGCTCCACTCAGTTTTGGTGAAGCACCGAGGAAACCGTGAATCTTGATTCCATGTTGCATAACTAAGGAGTAAATATTTCATTCGATTGAGAGATCACAATGTGGTGTACTATAAAGGAATGCATTTGAGGAGGCACGGTTAATAAAAAAGGAACCCGATAGAGAGATTCAATAGCCGAACTTAAAGAATGATTGTGATCTTTTTGACGTAATGGAGTTTCAATGTTCTCCATGAGCTAATATCCATGGTATCACAACAACCTTTTCAAACCCCATCAAAAGTTGACACATGTTAAAGCTTAGATACACGAGGATGTTCACCAACTCTTTGTTATAATGCATTGAATCCCAACTACATACAAGTCAAGTTGTGTTACTCGTGGATGCAAAATCATATGGTTACTTGTCCATTTCCAAATGTATTTGCCCAAAGCAACTCCCACATGGCTTGACCCAAATGTCGAGGTGTCCATAGGTCATGCCAACAAAGAGAAGGGATCGCATAATTTTCTTTCCGCATGAGCTCAACCCATATTTAGAGGGCACTACAATGCATTATGGAGCCGCTTTGTATGATTGACGGGTTGCATAGAAGTGCTATAAATTGTCGATGAGGGTGACTGTGGAGTCAATGTGAAAATTTATCCAACTTTGTGGGAAAGTTGTGGGCCTCCATTGTAAGAAACACAGTATGATAAGTGTTGGAGGAGCCCGATTTGCGTATTCAAAACCACACAGAGAGCTTGAAATGGAAAGCAATGAATGAATGTGAAGTCAAATATGTGGATTGTGACTCAAACAAATATTGTGAGGGAACAACCTTGAAGCTTCATTTTGGAGTCCCCCATTGAAGACGTGTGCAGACGGCCTGACAAAATGCCGACAGTAAAACAACATTTTGAAGGATCAGATAAAAATGTGCTATGGTTCATCGTATGACCATTACTGGATGGCAGTGAGCATATGGAGGCAAGATTAATCTCTATTTAGTTGTAGCTAGTTCTATAAACACCTGCGCGCAAGATCTTCAAAATGGAGATGTCCTTTTACATCCGGCATATATGTTGTCGGCACTTTTGCTTAAACACTGATGGGAACTTGACAGAATGATTGGAGACTTAGGAGGACTGCAACATGATTAAGTTATGGAGACTCCCCACGATTCTTATTGTTCTCTCTATAAAATCTACAACCGCTATAGTCTGAGATGGAGGGAATAAATGCAATTATCTAACAGAGGTGCCAAAGTGAGACATGTGCATAGATACGACAAAGTTGGTTGAAGGATGATTGATGAGCGTGGAGTTGGGTGTCGAGTTTGGCGGCATTTTTAAATGGAACTGTCTAGACCGACTATGCTAAAGGGACTCTTGTTCATCATGATCATCCAGGGATTAATGGGCTTTCATTATGATTGGGGAAAGATGAGAATGCGGCATTCATTATTGAATTATTAGATAAATGATGAGAGTGTCTTCAAAGTGTTTGTCCATCTAGTAATGTTAGAGCTGGGAAAAGTGGAAAATAGAGTATGTTGAGTAGCTCATCATTATTGGTTTCGTTTGGAAGTGTTGAATCTTGTATCAGATCCACAATTCATCCTCAGTGAAATCTTTGAAGTGCCCAATGAAATGGTGAGATGATTAATAACATGTATTCCCTATGCTACATACGAGCTCGATGTTTTGATCTCGGAAGGGTAGTAATGATAAATCCTCAAATATGGAAGCTCAAGGGAGTATAATGTCGAGTTTGATGGTGGAAGACATGACGCCCTATTTTCGTATCACAAAGAAAGTGAAATCTTTGGTAATGCACCAATTCAGTTTGGTGTCGAGACACACATGGGATGCTCATCTTCATTGAATCATTCATTTTACTCATGATTGGACACTTTACTTGGATGCAAAGCATAAAAAGAAACTGAAGGAAGAAAAATTGATTGATTCATTGCGGAGCATCCCATCATGGATCCCAATCCACCACGAAAACTGAATGTCAGGGTCCGCGTGCAAGTTTGTAGAACTTAGTTTGGGAATGGCGGGTCATTTAAATAAACTTCAATGACATATAATGTGCAGGTCCAGGTGGCAATAATCCGAATTGACAGCTCACTTCATGATACTTGGTGTTGTTTTAATAATATTTGGCCACATACCAAATATATGTGTTCCATATGTGAAGTTTAATTTAAAAAAAGACCATTCGACAATATTGAAAACACCAACATAATATTTAGTTCTCATAACTATATATTGTATAGTGTCGATAAAGGTTTTATAAGTTCTGGAAAGATTTTGATTTTCAAGAATCAGTTAGAGTAACCGAACAACAGGCTTGAAAATTTGACATATGGAAAAGAGATGGACAGGAAAGTGGGATATATATTGTAAAGAGCTCAGAATATCCTAGTCCCTTCTTTTCTGTCAACAGTCTTGGGGAATATATTTGTATTGTTATGTAGCAGACAAAGGAGGATATTAGTTTATTTTCTCCATTTTTCTTTATGGTAATGACAGGGTATTAATGATCTTGTGATCATTCTATTTTATTCAGGAATAAAGATTAGTCTATGTAACATATCATGTAGTCTGCGTATTCACTTTTCTAATTAAAACCAATCATATGGTTGTCTTTGTCGTGTTTCTGAATATCTTCCTCCTTTAGGGTATCAACAATATATATTGTATGGAATCATATGGTTGGCATACTCATGTTTTTCGGAATTAGACTTTTAAATCTTCTTATTTTCCCTTCCATGAGAAAAGATGTATAGGTAGTCATATGGTTGTGTGTTCATCTTTTCCTTCATTAAGTTAGTAAATCTCATAATCACATTTACCCCATAGTGATGGGTGAGTGTTAGAAAGTCGTTGTGTCTTCTGGTAAAAGACAAAAGTAGTCATTTAATTCTTTGTAAATCATTCTTGGAGGGAGTTGTACCTCTTAATTCAGAGGAGGGTTATCAATCTATGATAACTCTTCCAACTGTTAGTTTAGTTTGTCTTCTTGTTTTGGGCATTTGAGGGTCATTTGTAAGTTGTTTTCGAGAAGACAAATTTGTTTACTAACAAGTAGAATGACCTTCCTTATGAGAATTAAAACATATTGGTTTATACCTTCTCTTTATAGTATTATTGTTCACCTTGGGTGTTGATTTTCTTCTTGTCTTGATTTCCTTAGTGCCAGAAGATTCACCAGCTTCAAAGTTTGAAAAACCTAAACCTTGTTTCTCTTCATTCATTCTTTGCTTTCCAAGTTTTTCATCAAGTTTAGCACAACTCTTTCTGAATTTATCTAGCAGATTGTTTGCAACATTTAACTCTTCTTTTATCTTTTCATTATCTTTCCTTATTCCCTCATTCCCTCTTTCAATATCATCTTTTTCTTCATTTGTATCATGTAAGTGTTCCTTCGATGCAACAACCTCTTTCTCCAATCTGAATAGTTGCTCCAACTTTTTAGTTAGGGTTTCACCTTTAAATTTTAAGGAATCTTCAACAATTTTATTGGCATAATTAGTAACTCTTCTCCTTTCAAGTTCTTCAACCATCAAGACAAACTGAATTTCAAGCTCTCTTTTTCAGTTTTTCCACTTCTCTTTTGAGTCCACTATCTTTATCCATAAGATCTGCAACTGCTTCCTCTGATTCTCCAGAAAAACTACCTTCAGACAGTTGTTCGATGTAGTCTTGACTTTCACTCAATTTCTTAGAAAGATCTCTTCTCTTAGCAAGGGAATGCCTCAGTTTTTCCTTTAGTTCATTGATGAATTTGCTTGCATCCTCAAGTTGCTTTTCATACTTGTATCTATCCATGTTAACTTAAAGAGATATTTTCCTCAGGCGGTTAAGCTTAATATCAGGAGGGCCTAAGCTCTAATACCAATTGTTGGAAATCTTTATGACTGAGAGGGGGTGAATCAATACAAATAGGTAATGAACAAATTAAACCACCAATTTGATTAATCTTAGTAGCAACTTCCAAATTACCAAGCATATAGCTGAAATAAACAAATGACAATAAGCAATGTCAAGTATCCAGAATCTTAACACACATAACACAAATATTTTATCATGGAAACCCTTTTTAGAGGGAAACAATCATGGTGGGGATGACACCCACAAGTCCAATACTACAGTAAATGATTTTTCCATGTTAGGAACTATAATTACCCTTTCTGAGGGTTCACCTTGTTAGGAGTGATTAGTACACTGTTAGGAGTACAAACAGATCAGCTATGATCTACCTCGCTAGAGGATTTTAAACCTCAAAAAATAAGCTACCTTGTTAATGGATTTACAAATAAGAACATATTAAAGTTTACCCTATTAGGGGATTTGACCTGCTATAACTATTAGGGAACAACAAGATTGTTGATCTGTAGAATGGAAATGATTGTCTATCAGATCATTTATTATCATTTCCTTCCTGATGCTATATTGATCTCTGCTCCTTCAATTTGTGATCGCCTAATCTGAAAATATGATCATAACCCTAAATCAAACAATTTAGTGCTGCTTATATAGACTTGTCATTACATGAACTAGAACTTTCCATCACATTTAGCTCCAAAGATTGGTCAACCTCCTCGAAATCAGCATCAACAACATTCAATATGTCATCCACAAGTCTACTACCAATATTAAACTTAATATGTTGGCCTCAGATCCACCGCCTTAATCAAATTATAATGAAACTCTAGTAAGTGATCAGATAGGTAAACTACCTTCACACTCAAAACATAATTTAATCAAAACTTAACATAAATTGTTGCGGTTGAAATCGTGGATTCCACATACCATATACATATTGTATCTTTGATTGCAACATCTTAATCTTTCCTCAACTTGACTGCTACCACAATCTATGTCTGATATTGTTCTTCCTGAACACCAATACACTTACATAGTTGATCTTCCCTTTACTGATCATGTACATTTCTTACCGATCACTGTAATCATGATAACTGAATACATTGTTATTAAGGACAACCAATTATACATCCACACATGACCACTCTGCATATCTCCTCCAAAAATAGCATAATGCCAATAGATTATATGTGTTTATATATATCTATGATTTCCATGATGATTATTAAGCTTACTTTGAATTCTAGGAATGATTGTGTATGCAATTGAGAGTTTTGTGCATTCTTTCTTTAGGTTTCCCTATAGACCTATTTCTATTCCTAGATAAATTCATACAATTATATTATGTTTTAGGAATTCTTAATGATGTTCTTGGAAGGTAATTGAGGATATATCAAATGGGTCTTCCTCAGATTCCACTCCCAATGTTTGGATTTTGCCCAGTTTCAGTTGTAATCTCAACATGTCTTGCATTTCTTAAAAAAAAACATTGTCTAAGACCAAGTGCACAAATCCCATGACCAAGTGCACCACAACATGCCCCAAGTGCACAAATTCTCTTAACAAGTGTGCAATTTCTCTTACCAAGTGCACAACTATCCTGACAAAGTGCGCAGAACTCCAAAGAAGTCAATTTTTTTATGTTTTAGGGTCTAAATAGTAACCAGAGGCTATTAGGGTCTGATTTGACTCAATTTATTTATGATTTCATTGAATTTTGATTTGATATTTTATATGGTATAATTTGTATGCCTCATTAATCATTTTGAAGCATTCTAATTGCCAAATTAGGGTTTAGGGTTGTCCGGTGGACTAGGGATAACTACTGATCACCTAAACCTAAAAAATGATATTATGTTGTTATAATTTATGTTTTGATGATGTTATTGATGTATTGATTATTTTTTAAGTCATTATGATGCAATTGGATGTGTTTTGAATCCATCCAAGTACATGAATTTGGTTGTCTAGTGGATTGAGGGGCAACAAGTAGTTTTCTAAACCTGAAATATACTATTCTGATGTTTTTGTGGAACTCAAGGCATGTTCTCATGATGATATTTGATTCTTTCCTTCGTTGGTTTTTCTTTCTTCTTTTGGGTAAAGAACCTAATGTAGAGGGTAGAGGACCCACACTCAAACTTAAAAGAGAACTTTAATTTTCTTGATGTGTTATGTAACAAGACTCAAAAATCTTCCTCAAAAGGGACTCTAGCCCAAATTCCTTGTATACTAGGACCTATTAATGGTCTCCTCCTTCACCTAGATCCACCATCCCTCTACACAATAATATCCATTAACATTTGATCTTAGGTTGATCATCATTCTCGTAGCCCATAACCCAATTGATAACTTTGCACTTATTCTATCAACATTAGGATATTTTACTCACCTATGTTCATTTTCTATTCGGTGTCCCCTTCACCCCCAGATGGAAGACACACTAAATAATATTCTAAGGATTTTACCACACTCATTCCCATCCTTAACTTACTATACCTCAACATTCAAATGATACATAAACAAGTATTATACCTTGTTGTCCAACTGTGACAATTTGCTCCAATATGCAACTTCCTTGAATTAATCCCCTCATTTGGGTTCTTTGTCTTATCTGATAATTTTAACACATCAAATTACTTCTACTCACATCCCCCTCACATGGCCTTCATAACCATCTCTTAACCACCTATCACTCGACAAAGCCTTGGTCAACTTCTTACCTCTCTCAAACCCCTCAAAGATAGACCACAATCATCTTTCAATGACCAACAACACGTGCCTCTTGCTGCATGGTGCTCTAAAACACCAATAAATTATGGTACACATCACCCTCATCCTCTTTTCCATGAACAAGGTGGGGTTTCATGTGATCTATAAAAGAAATCACATTTTGTACCTCTCGGGTTACTCTAAGTAAGGGTTCTGGAAGTTTTCACTCAAATTGACAAAACTCTCTCTATATGATGCCAAATGGGATGAATCAAATGTCAAAGGGTACTTATTTCATACTAATACAATTCACAATCAATAGAATTTTAAAACACAAACATTTAGATGGAGGAAAACCATTTGTAAAGTGATTGTTACAGAGAGGAGTTTCCAAAATGTAGAAAAAAACATCACTTTTATTGATTCCAAACTTACAATATCTATTTCACCACTACTAACCTCTCTTGATTTGGGATTCCATGCCTTTATAAAGATTCAATGTTATTTGACTTAAAAACTACTTTGGAACTGCCCCAAACTTCCTGAAAATAGATTGTAATTGTCTTAAAATCGACTGTCCAAGTGATGACAAGGTCTTATCGAAGTTCCAAACTTCCTAAAAATATACTGTAATTGTCTTAAAATAGACTGTCCAAGTGATGACAAGGTCTTATCGACTTGTTTGACAATTAAATTAATATGAGGATGTTGTCAAGTCCACAAATAAGTTTTCAAATTGAAAAATACATACCAATTAATCCTCATTACATGGTACTTTACATTTCATCACCTTGAAACACCTATACTTAGCCCTATCAACCCACACACTAGTCCTTAGGCCTTATATCAACTTAGGAACCATTACATCATAATTCCCTTATTACATTGTTTTATGACCATATAATTGATATTACATATTTTTACTCCCATTAACCTATCAAAGACAAAAAACCTCGTTTCCCATTACACAGTGACCCTTGTAGGGTTATTTGCCTCATCATGGAAACTTTGCATTACATTGGCTCTTTATGACTCCCTTACATTTCATAGGCACTAATGACCCAAATTACAATGTTTTGAGAAATTTTAGGTCCTTGTAGTCTTCATTTTCTCAAGTTAATCCAAGTGACCCCCTGGTATCCTTCCAAGCCTTAGGTACTCCTACACCATACTCCCCAAGTTTGAAATTTTTCCGAGTCCTCTTGGAAACACCTGTAACAAAAACATGTTAGAGAAAAAATCATGCCTCATTTTCACTTTAGGCTTGAATAGGTCTTCATTATTGACCCTATTTCTCCATTCTTTCTCCCTCTTCCTTGTATCCCTCATCTTCACTTTGGGTTTTCCCTTTCTTGGCAATGTAACTCCTCCTTGTACCTTGCTGCTTCTTAGCAACCATCCTATCATGCTCATCATAATTAGGATTGCTCCACACACCTGCAACCCAAATTCCCTCATTACACAAAGACATATCTCCACCTTATCAACCACTTCATACCACAACTTAGGATCCTTCTCATGACTCACAAACTAAGTTTAGGTCCCTTCATATGAGACCACATCAACTTCCTTATTCTTCACCAACTGAACCTCTCTTTCATGTCATTCTCCTTGTCATATCAGACAAATATTCATTCTTAGGGATTCATCACGAGCCTCTTCACCACCCATTTCCACACAAGCATATTCCTCTTCTTCTTCTACCATCCTCTTCCTTGTTGTTGCTAGCCTTTGCATGTGTCATTTTATCTTCTTCTTTCCAACATCCAACCACAACCTAGTTATGATCCTTTTCAATATTACATATGTCTCTTCTTCCCTCTTTAGTCTCCCTCTTTTTCTTCTTCCCACCATGTTGCATTCTTTTCTATCCATTCTCCATAGGCATCTATGTCCTTCCTCAAGTTCTTTATCTCTTCTTGTCTCTCTTTCTCCCTTTGTCTTCTTCTCTCTTCTTCCTCATTCTTTCTCTTCTTTCCATACACCAATTCCTTCAATGCCTTGAATCCTTCAAGCATATCCCTCTCTAAATTTTTTAACCCTGTGTCAACTATCTAGGAATCAAAACCATTACATCCCAGATCTTTTGCTTCTCTGATACCACTTGATGCAGAGGGTAGAGGACCCACACTCAAACTCAATAGGGAACTTCAATGTTCCTAATTTGTTTTGTAACAACACTCAAAAATGACTCTAACCCAAACTCCTTGTATTATATGGCCTATTAATTGTCTCCTCCTTCACCTAGATCCACCATCCCTCTACAAACTAACATCCATTCAACTCTGATCTCAGGTTGATCAACATTCTCATAGCCCTAACCCAATTGATAACTCTGCACTTATCCTATCAACATTAGGATATTCCACTCGCCTCTGTTCATTTTCTATTTGGTGTCCCCTTCACCCCTCAATTGAATACACACTAAAAAATATCTTGAGGCTTTTCCCACACTAATTCCCATCCTTGACTTACTATACATCAACATTCAAATGAAACAAAAACAAGTATTATACCTTGTTGTCAAACTATGACAATTTGCTCCAATCTGCAACTTCCTTGAATCAATCCCCTCCTTTGGGTTCTTTGTATTCTCAGAGAATTTTAACACATCAAATGCATTCTACTAAAATCCCCCTCACATGGCCTTCATAACCATCTCTTAACCACCTATTATTGGACAAAGTCTCAGTCAACTTCTTACCTCTGTCAAACCCCTCAATGACAGACCACAATCATCTTTCAATAACCAACAACACGTGCCTCTTATTGCATGGTGCTCTACAACACCAAGAAATTATGGTACACATCCACCCTTTTCCTCTTGGCCATGAACAAGGTGGGGTTCCATGTAATTTACAAAAGAAATCACATTTTGTACCTCTCAGGTTACCCTAAGTAAGGGTTTTGGCAGTTTTCACTCAAATTGACAAATCTCTCTATATGACGCCAAATGGGATGATTCCAAAGCCAACATGGACTTAGTTCATACTACTACCATTCCCAATCAATAAAATTTCAAAACACAAACATTTAAATGGAGGGAAACCCTTTGTAAAGTGATTGTTACAAATAGGAGTTTGCAAAATGCATAAAAACATCACTTTTATTGATTCCAAACTTACATTATATGTTTCACCACTACTAACCTATCTTGGTTCAGGATTCCATGCCTTTATAAATCTTTTTCAATGTTATTTGACCAAAAAATACTTTGGAACTGCCCCAAACTTCCTAAAAACTTACTGTAATTATCTTAAAACTGACTGTCCAAGTGCTGACAGGGTCTTATCGACTTGTTTGACAATTAAATGAATATGAGGATGTTGTTAAGTTGAAAACTAAGTTGTCAACTTGACAAATATATGCCAATTAATCCTCATTACATGGTATTTTCCATTTCATCACCTTGAAACACCTATACTTAGCCTTATCAAACCACAGACTAGCCCTTAGGCCTTATATCAACTTAGACACCATTACATCATAATACCCTTATTACATTGTTTTATGACCATACAAGTCATATTACATGTTTTTACTCTCATTAACCTATCAAATACTACAAACCTTGCTTCCCATTACACGGTGACCATTGTAGGGTTATTTGCCTCATCATAGTAACTTTGCATTACATTGACTCCCTTAAATTTCATAGGTACTAATGACCCAAATTACAATGTTTTGAGACATTTTAGGTCCTTGTAGTCTTCATTTGATCAAGGTCATCCAAGTGACCCCCTGGTACCCTTCTAAGCCTTAGGTGCTCCTACACCAGAACTTTGGTACTCTAGGCGAGTGGCTCAAAGTGAGGGGTCGAGGCCCTAAGTGGCTAACAAGGTAACCCACTAATGAGTTGTTTAAATCAAGTGATAACCTAATTAAATGAGCTAGGAATGAGTGGGGAAATTAAACAAGATTAATTTTGATACCCCACCTATGTTGCTAGTACTAATACAATAAGGTAAAGACTAGGGATGGGAGTGGGAGAAGGTGCCTAGAGGTGGCACGATTGAACAACCTTGTCTTCACGAAAGGTATTTGGTTCTACATGTGCCTACTTGGGGCTAGGGTCCAAAGTTGACTGCCAGGGTAAACCAAGGGATGAGGCCTATGTGATGACAATCACCTAGCTTGTAACCTAGAGTCTTTATACCTTTGATTTCAAATGCCCGTGGTAGTCCTATTTTGAGTTGTTGTCTTTTGTGATTCATGCTTGTTTTTTGGGAAGGTATTTACCACCTTAGGTATATTCTAGTTGTTACCTTTTGTGTGGGCCTTGGTTTCTATCTCTTATCTTAGGGGAGTGGGCCTACTGGTCCCACACAGTTGGGTGGTTAATATTTATTATATAAAGGTACTATTTATGGCTTCATGGGTGAACCTTGCACATGTTCCTTTCCAATTTTTAAGTTGAAGAATTTTGTTAGGCCTACCCCAGCTCGTCGTAGCTTAGCACTACTTTTTCCCTTTTCATGCTCTTTAATTAACACTGATTTTGAGACACTTTGACTATTTGAACACATGTTATTATTTAAGGATCTGTAAGATCCCATGCTATATTATTCAACATTATGATCTTATGATGTAAACATACTTAGGTTATGCCTTACGTTAGTTAATGTAGATTATCTATATGGTTAAGTTTTAATGATGCAATATGATGGGTATGAATGTTAGATAATATCAGGATGCAGATTGATTAAGAGTTATGCTTATGTATATGGATTAGATGCAAATATTGTTTAATTTAAATGAATCATCGCTGCAAATGTGAGTGAATATGTGTTGGTTTACATTATGTATCTTGCTATGTTAATGTGTTGAATTATTGGATCTACTGATGTGTGTAATGAGTGTGCGGGAAATTGACCATGATACTAAATGAGGATTCAAGAATGGACCTATGTAAATATCATGATGCTAAGGTCTTGTCTATAAAAAGAGACATGGACCTCGTCGTATTGTGTTTTATCTGTAAGAGTATTATGCATGATTGAATTTAATTTAATTTTGTAAATAAGTCATGCTTTGTGTAATTATGTTGTGTCACTTGAGACATGTGTCATTAATGTGTTGGCATGACTAGTAAATGTAACTATTATAGGATTAACTCTAACCAAGGAGTTACCTAGTATAGTTCCCATGCTTACCCTAAGGTTTAGGGAGATCAGATTGAGTCAAGAGGATTGAATTTCGTGGGTTAACTTCAGTTGAAATTTAGGAGGGTTAAATAGGATTCTAGAAGGTAGTTAGGATTAAATTTGACCACCCCACTTGGTATGCTAAGGGTTAGGGGTCAATTTAATCTCATTAAGAGGCCTAGAACTCATTAATGATACCTCTAAATATCCCATTTTGAAAGTGGCAAAAATTGGAGTTTGGGAAATTTGGACAAACTATCTCATCCTTCCCATTGAGCCTTAAACTCCATTTATGAGGGATAAGGCAAGTGGGGAGATGGGGGAAGACCTTAGTCACCTCCACTTTAATGTTGGAATCAAATATTCTAAGAATGGGGCCTTTATAGGGGGGTTGGGAGGAAATTTAGGGTTGTTCACCCATTATCTACCTTTAGAGACATTTTCAGAATTGGAAGAGGATTTGGAGAAGGAAGAAGGCATAAAGGAGAAAGCTCATCACAAACTTCATTATTTGCCTTAATCTTGGACTCGAGGTTGGTTCCCTTTTAGAATAATTTAGAGTATTTTTGCTTATGCATATGGAAAGCTTGAGGATTCCATTAATGGAGTCTATGTTTATTTGCTTCAACTCCACGGGTTTCCATGGAGGTCATTTGTAGAGTCTTGTATTTATTTTGTTCTTATTTTGCTTATGGGGTTCTTCAAGCCATACTCACCCTTGGGAGGGCAGAGTAACCTTGAAGGGGTAAATGTTTAGTGACTACCCATGTAGTATAGAGTCTCCCATGTGTGGAGGGATGTACATGTGTGTTTAATTCCCCATGATTCCAATCATGCCCAAGGGCACTGGGGGTCATAAGGGAAATTTGATGTCTTGAAGACATAGTTTTGAATGTGAGGAGATGGTTGTTGTATGGGAATGTTGAGCCCGTTTGTGGCCTATTCCTCTTGTTTTATATGTTTTTATTGGCTTCTCCTCTTGAGGTAGGTCCTCTTTCACCCCTATAGTTTCATGTCTTTTGGAGGCCTTGTGAATCCTTGGGAATGGTTATTTTTCCTTGTATGTATGTTTCTATTTTGTTTTTGGATATGACTATATGTCTCCTATTGCATTCCTGTGTCCCCTAGCTTGAGGGTGGCCTTGCAAAGGCTTAGGTTGGGAGGTGAGCCTCCATGGTCAACCCATTACCTTCTTGCAGGTTCAGATGGAGATCCTAGAAAGATAGTTGAGGCCTTGGTGATTTTGTAACCAGAATTAGTCTCAATGCATCTCATAGTCAAAGTTGTTCCTTGTAAATTGAAGGATTGGAAACATGTACCCTTTTTGAATTTTTGAAATCAAACATGTTGTAAAGATGTATTTTGGAAATATAAGGTAAAAAGATTTCAATCTAAGCCTTGAAATTACAATTGTATAAAAAAAAGATACTTACCTTAGAATTATAAAGAAGGAACTTTCCTATTTATTGCAAAAATATGTTTAGTTATTAATAATCATATTTTCCTCCTATATTTGGAATATGTAATAAGAATTAGAAAATCCCTTGGTGCAGGAGCACCTAGGCAATCCTCAAGCCTTAGAATTTTTTGGCTTGTATCTGACCTTAGACAAGTCAGATATGTGTGTTTTCTTTGAGGCCTTAGTAGGTCATGTGGACTAGGTGAGTTAGTGTTAGGACTAAGGTCACCAAGTAGTCATTGTTAGTTGTTTTTATTAGTTTAGGCCTAGTTGGTCTAAAGTTGGGAGTTGGGTTTCAAATGTGTTCTAGACCCATGAAGGATGTAAAAGATGCCTTAAGGTCATTAAATTGGGTTAGTTCATAAAACTAAATAGCCTAGAGGCCCTAGATTCTAGTTTGCATAGTTAATGCAAAAGATGCCAAAAGTTGTCATGACAACATTTGCAAGAAATTGCAAATGTTGCATGCAACTCGGCAACATAGGATTCCCAAAAATGTAGGAGTGGGAATTGATTTAAAATTTCCTAGAATGGTGGAGAATGGAATCTAAGACACTCTCAGGCTTGAATCCCGAGGTAGAGTGATTTGTAATCAAGTTTTTGTGAGTAAGAAAGAAGAGTTCCATGTATACAGTGCACATACTACTAATTTGCATGTTAATGGTGTTGTAATGGATTAAATCTTGAGAATTAACTTTGGATTCATATAGAGTGGAGTGATACAAGAATTTTATTTTTCAGAGAGCAATTTTTTTTGAGTTAATCTTCGTGTGGTAGGAAAATAATAGAAAACTAGGTAGTCTGCTGGTGTCTTTTAGCCAGTTTTTGCTTTCATGGCTCCCACTTGAGATTCAACCATGGAAACCTTGGAAAAGTGGATGAATCTCATAGTGGAGCCTTTTTGCATTTTGTATATAGTGGTAGGAGTTCAAGAGATGAGTGAAGCTATTTTTAAACCCATGCCCTATGCGAGTTAGGACAACCCGGTTAGGTGCATGAGAGGTTAGAAACCCATTGTAGAGACAAGGGAATGAGATGGAGGATTGAACCAGGTGATGCCAAAGTTTTTTTAGGGTCTTATGAGTCCCTAGGTTCAAGTTCAGAGTTTTTCCAATCCAACTGGATTGATTTGTGAGGAGAAATTAGACAATTGCTTGTAATGTACCAAAATAGGCCTAAAATCCCTACTTTCTAGGACAGTGTTGTACGGATGAATTGGGGACCTAAGACCTTAGAAATCCTTTAGGTCTCCAAAAATGGCATCTGGATCCCTAAATAGTTTTGGGGGTTGTGTGTGAGTTTTGCAAGTTATTCTAGAAAAACCCTCTGGATAGGGCTAATATGACTAATAGGCCTAATTGGACAGTTTGAAGACAAGTTGTGAACTCGACTACTAATTGGAGTGGAAAAACTTATGGATTTTGAGTTGTTTGGATGTAGGAAGGACATCACAAGTTTTTACATTACCCTTGTATCATGGAGAGTATTGGTATGGAGAAATTTCTGTTAGTTTCTTCAATCCTTTGAGAGCATTGTGACAAAATTAAGATAGTTGTCATCTAAGGTGAAAACACAAGAATTGTAACTCTTTGATAAGAGTTGGGAGAGGTCTTAGACAGAGTGTCTATTGACTTTGGAAGGTCCTAAATTGGAATTAGGAACCTAAATTGGACTAGTACAAGCTAGGTCCTGTCTTGGGAGTTGTGTGAGCACACTTTGGAGATTACTTCTATCATCCCTCCTAACTTTTCATATTGATATTTCCCAAATTTACATGGATTTTGTTTCTATAAGTATTAGAGGATTACTTTTCATAAAATAGGAGGGGCATTAACTATACAAACTTAATCATTGCTTTAATGTGTACCAGGAGAAAATTTCAGAATTAACTTATAGACTAACCATTATGGTTAATTTTCCCTTCCTAGTTAAAACAAAAAAAAATCTAGATGATTAGAACAACATATTCTTGTTATATAAAGGAAACAATTTATATAGATACTTTCTAATTAAAACTTTATGGGATATCATTTGATTGTTTTTTTACTTTTTAAAAAATATGCTTGTTGAGAATAATGAAAATTGGGTCCTAGTAATGTGTGTGTGTGTGTGCGCGCGCGCGCGCGCGAAATATACATATATTTATTAATGTATATACTAGATTACATTTATGTATTTATTATTATAGATGTTTAAGATTGACTACTATGATTACATAAATAAATAAAAGAGAATTTAGTCTTTTCTTAACCAAGTACTCTAGATTCATTTAATTGGATATATATATATATATATATTTATAATTGAAATATGTGAGATATATACATACATATATATTAAATATATATACCTCCTAGTACATAAAAATTAATTACTAACTAATTGATTTAATGTTCTCATTAAAGAAATTGCAAAACTATTACAAACACACACACACACACACACACACGTATATATATTAAAAATCATAGCAAAACAAAATTTGTTTTGCTGAGGGTCAAGCCCCGTTTCTTTTTTCTCCGCTGCAGATTAGGTCGGGCATTCCCACTGTAGTGAGCACAATTGGGAAGATGCGTGTTAGAATAATTGAGAGGGGGGGTGAATAAGTTAGAATCAGTTTCCTCACAAATTATCCTACAGCCCCAAATTTCTCCAGATGTATACCAAAACAAGTTCAATCATATAAAACTCAGCTCGGTGAAAATGCATTCTGTAAACTTAAAATTTCATCAATAGTGTTTATCGAGTGTCGGTAAATTAATACTGTGATTACCGATCTAGGTCAATAAAACAAAGTGTAAAGTAAAATAAAATCCACAACATTCATACACATTGACACATAGATTTTTAACATGGAAACCCTATTAAGGGAAAAACCACCTGAGACTGGTAACCCAAAATATTTTCACTCTTCCGAAGTGAGCTCGGTGGAGAGCCAACCCTTTTAAAGGTTACAATGCACACTATTAAATGTGACCTTGTTAGAGGATTTAAAACTAACTATTCTCTCTTGAACAGGCATTCACTATGGGGTCAACAAGAAAACAATCAACATTCTCTAAATGTTATAATAAGGATTCACTATCCCTCTTAGTTAAAAGATTTATCTGTAACAATGGTTTGCTTGACGATGTCTGCAAAAATGCTCGGTTCTGTCTTTAACCAGTTTGATCAGTCATGCATCAATTTCGCATGTATGCTTCAACATTTATTAACACACACGATTCAGAAATGAATCTCTTGTCTCTTATATAGACATCATGTATCATTTAATTTTTATCCTTCAGATCTTGCCTCTTAATCTCCATCGTTCATTTTCCCGCTTGATTCTTCCTTGACAGTTGTGTTAAAAACATGTTTTTATCTCTATCGTCCGATCTTCATTGAATTTTCACAACTATTTGATCAAATAACAAACTTTATCTTTTACCTCAAAATCATCAATTTCCATGTCAACATCCAAGTCGGCCTCAATTAGAATTAATTTCTTGGTCTTAGTATTAACCATGTTGTGTCGGCAATCCCTACTCAGTTATCACTGTTGCTCGGTATATACTGTAATTTACTCGGTTATTACTGTCTCTCAGTGTATACATAACTCTTCATTTTACCAACCACATAAACATTGTTTATTCCATCTCCAATACATAACAAATGTTTTCCACCATAATAATACTCAAATAAGTTGACATCAATGACAATACATTAACTGATAATGTTTATCATCACTTTTGTAGCTCAGTTGAATATCAACAAATGACTTCAAACATATAATCAGTTGTTTTCATCAATCTCTCCCTTTGGCATTGATGGCAACACAACATGAAATATGAAATATAAAATGACATACAACAAATACCAAAATTTTGTTCTACAACTACAACAATTTTGTAGCTCTCCCTAGCTTGAATATAATATGTGTCAGTATAAGCAAAATACTCATTGTGCAGAGTCTCTCTGCATTTTTTATTGTTCATCTCTTGAATCTCTTTGTAAATTAGATATGTCTTTGCTCTCCTTTTCTCTTTTCTCCCTTGAGTCAATTCTCTCTAATATTTTATTGATATATCTCTCCCTTAGATGGATATATATTTCATTAATCATTTTCTCTCCCTTTGACAACAATGCCAAAAATAAAAATATGCAGCTCTTCAGTAGCCAAATAAAATATCTCTGATTTTCAGTGCAGTAGGTACCTTTCAGTGTACTGATATCTCTGTGTTGGTCTAGTTCATCTTTACATCAACATGATTGATATTCTGATTTCATGTAGGTTGATGCAACCTCCTAATCTGCTTAGTAACCAATAGACAAGGGACAAACCCCTAATCTACCTCTCAAGTACTCAAATGTATCCTTCAGTAACGGTTTTGTGAATATGTATGCAAGTTTTTCCTTTGATTGTACATATTCCAGTATTACTTGTTTTTCTTGTACTTTCTCCCTCAAGTAGTGATACTTTATAGATATGTGCTTTGTCTTTGCATGCATCACTGGATTCTTTGAAATATTTATAGTGTATTATCACAATAAATCATCACTGGTTTGGTGATCTCCTCATTCATTCCTTTCAACAATTGTTTTATCCATGCTATGTTAGAGCAATTTGCAGCAGCAACAACATACTATGCTTCTACAGTTGATTGAGATATGCATCCTTGCTTCTTGCTAATCCAAGTAACTAGTCTTTCTCCAATAAAGAATGCTCCACCAGTAGTACTTTTTCTATCATCTATATCCCCAACCCAATCGACATCAGTATAAAATTTTAATTCAAATTTTCCTTCTCTTTTATACCATAGTCCACAATCCTCAATATTCTTCAAATATCAAAAAATTCTTTTTACAGCGGTCATATGTGATTCCCTAGGGTTAGCAAAAAATATTGCAACTATTCCACCTGCATGTGCTATGTCAGGTCTTGTGTGAACAACATACATCAATTTACCTATCATAGATCTGTACAAGGTTTGATTTACCTCAAGTGTCTTGTCTTCTTTTTTCAGTTTACATCCTGTCACCATAGGTGTTCCAAATGGTTTTGATTCCTCCATTTTGAATATCTTTAGTACTTCCTTGATGTATTTTGATTGAGAAATGTAAATACCTGCAGTCTGTTATAAAATTTTCAATCCTAGAAAAAAATTGATCTAACCAAACATTGACATCTCAAATTATTTCCTCATTTCATCAGAAATTGAAGTGCATAAGTTATCACTACCTCCAAATATGATATCATCAACAAATATTTCAGCAATAAGTGTCTTATCATCATTTCCTCCTTTTAAAGAGAAATTGTTGTCACTTGTTCTAATAAATCCAATACTTATAAGATATGAATGCAATCTTTAAAACCATGCTCTTGGTGCTTGCTTCAGTCCATATAAAGCTTTATGTAACTTACATACCATGTGTGTCTAATTAGGATCAACAAATACCTTAGGTTGTTCAATGTATACCTCCTCTTCTAGTATTCATTCAAAAATGCAGACTTCACATCCATTTGATATTCCTTGAATCCTTTATATGCAGCATGTGCAAGTAGTATTATTACTCCTTCAAGTCTAGCAACTGGTGCAAAGGTTTCTCCGTAGTCTATTCCTTCTTCTTGTGCACACCCTTTGCAAACCAATCTTGCTTTATTTCTGATTACATTCCCATCTTCATTCAATTTGTTTCTGAGAATCCATTTGGTGCCAATGATATTTTTATCACTCGGTCTTGGTACTAATGTCCATGTCTTATTTTTCTGTATCTTCTCAATTTCCTCATTCATGGAATTAAACCATTTGTCATTTTCTAATGCATCTCTAACATTCTTAGTCTCAAATTCACAAATTAAACAAGTGTCATCTCTAAACTTACTTCTTGTTAGTATGCTTGCTCTTTTATCTCCAATGATCTAATCCCATGGATGGTGTCTTGTTACATATCTAGCAAGTACAGGTTTAGTTCTTGGTCCTTCATCATCTTCTTCTGCATCTACATTGTCTTCTAGTTTATGATCTTTTGTTTCAACATTTTCCCGATTCTCAGTTTGTGCTACCTATTTCCCAGTGACATTACTTTGTTGATGACAATTACTCATTTGTGTATTGTCATTAATGTTTACACAAATGTCTAATCCTATTCGAGCACAGTCATTTCATGTCAAGCACTCTCCATCATTAAAGAGGACCAAAGTGTTTTTCAGTTCTAACTGAGTTCACTCGGGCATTACAACGTTGGTCGGGCGTTGAAGGATTTCAGTTTTGACCGAACTTAAAACAGTTAGTGTCAGCCGACTAACAATAGATTATATTTTATGGATTATTGGTTATATGTAGCCGAAAGACATAAGTTTTATTATTTGGAAGGATATCAAGGCCAACTTGACAAGGCTTATCATAAATATATAAGGTCAAGCTTGGATTGAATTTAGTGTGATAGAGTGTGTTTATGATATGAAGAGGGGAGACAAAATCAGATGGGATTCTGATCAAGGATAGAACATAGAGGACTGCAACAGAATATCTTATCAGTGAGGATCAAGTATTTAATCTAGTATAGAGATCTGAATCAGCAAAGACAATTGCTTATCAAAACAGGTCAATCCATTGTTACTTTCTAACAATTGTAGTAGTGATCAAAATCTCTTAACAAAGTAGACTTAACAGTCTTTTGTAAAACCTCTCACAAGGTGAAATTTCTACATCGAAGTGTTTAAAGACCTCTCACAAGGTCACTCCTTACAGGGTGATTAAATCCTCTAACAGGGTCACACCTAACAATGTGTTATTGTAACCTTTAACAGGGTTGGCTCCTAAGAGGGCTCACTTCAAAAGAGTAAAAAACAATGACTAGTTGCTATTGATGGTTTTTCCCATATTGGGTTTCCACATTAAATCTTGGTTTTATCTGTGTACATTTCATTTTCTTTATGGTTTATGTTTCTGCAATTAATTACTAAAGATAATCACAGTTAATATCTTAAGATTTACTATGTTAACTGAGTGACAGTAGAATATTTGTGTTAGCCGAGAAACATTGACTAAATTATTTAAGACATCTAAGGGACTTGGATTTGTTTTTGTGGTAAATGATTCACCCCTCCCCTCTCAGTTACTCAACTCATTTCCAACAATTGGTATCAGAGCATTTGGTGCTTTCAGGGAAGGTTTCAAAGCCTAACCTAAAGATCAGAGATGTCTTACAAAAGGGATATCCCGAAGCTTAACAAAGACAATTTTGTAGCATGGCAAGATCTGATGAGACTACATTTATCTACCATTGGAGATATTGGTTTTCAATTCTTGGACCATAGGTATGTGGAACCACCGAGACCTTTGACTGTGGATCAGATGATAGACATGAAGCATCACAACATAATGATGATTGATATAGCCTCTGCACTCAACTATCTAAATTTGATGAATTCGAGGACTTCCCTACTGCCTTTGATATGTGGAACAAACTACATGATATTAATGGAGGAGATGTCAATGTAAAGAGAGCTAAAGCAGAAAGTCTCTGAGGTCAATTTGATCTAATGAAAATGAAAGAAGGAGAGGACATTACAAAATACAATGAAAGAATCAAGAAAAGTGTTAGTGCCATCAGAGCTACCGGTGGAGTAATTGAAGACACAATAGTGGTTAGCAAGGTATTGAGAACTTTACTTCCTATATATGCAATTAGAGTTTCATCCATTCAAGAAATGAGATGCAGTAATGGTATAACTCTATATGGATTGATTGGAAGATTATCAACTTTTGAGTTGGATAACTTTGACAATTACTCTCCTAATCTTGGCAATCTTGAGTCTGCATTCAAAGCTAAATTAAACCTTGGAAAGATGAAAGGAAAAAATATTGACAGTGACAGTGATGATGAATCTAATGATGAAGATCTTGAAATAATTGAAGCCTTACTTGTAAGGAGGGCTACAAAATGAAAAGGACAATACAAGGGAATAATACCATTAATTTGCTTTTCATGTGATGAGGTTGGTCACATTGCTCCTAAGTGTCCAAACAAGGAAGACAAGGGTGAGAAAAAGTTCAACAAGTATAAAGGCAAGAAAGATTACAAAAGCTACAAAGACAAAGGTAAAAAATCTTGTTACATTGCTAAAGATTCTGATAGTGATGAAGACGAAGATGAAATGGTTTATATTGTTGTTAAGGATGAGTCAGATAATGAAGATAATGAAAAGACAACACTATATTCTCATATTAACAAGAATGACACTTGGATAATTGATAGTGGTTTTTCTCACCACATGACTAGTGATAAAACCAAATTTGAACATCTTGAGCACTATGATGGTGGGAGTGTCAGTTTTGGTAATGATGAACCTCGCTATGTGAAAGGTAAAGGTTGTATTTCTTTAACAAAAGGAATCAAATGTGATAATTCTTATTGGGTTGAAGGACTAAGGCACAATCTACTAAGTGTGGCACAACTAAATAACATTGGTTTCAAGGTAGAATTCATGAATGGTAAGGCCAAGCTCCTGGATGGTAAGGGAAACCTAGTTGGTATTGGCAGACAAACAAAAGGTAATCTATTTTATCTTTATCTCAATGAAAGTTCATGTTTTATTGCACAAGTAGAAGAAAGCTGGTTATGCCATAAAAGGTTATGTCATGTGAACTTTGATAACCTGGTTAATATAAGAAAGAACAAAAGAGTAAGATAAATTCCTATTCTGAAGAAACCCGAACTAGCAATATGAAAACAATTTCAAATTGGGAAAATGGGAAAAACTAGCTTCAAGAGAAAGAACTACAATACATAAGAAGTTTTGGAATAGGTACATATTGACTTATGTGGACCAATTGGAACAAAAAGTTACATAGGTGAGAAGTATTTCATTCTATTTGTTGATGATCATTCCAGAATGATGACTGTTATGTTTCTCAAAGAAAAATCAGAATCTTTTCAGAAGTTCAAATGGTACCTAGCCAGATTTGAAAAAGAAACAGGAAAGAAACTTAAATGCTTAAGATCTGACAGAGGAGGAGAATTTATTTCTAATGAATTCAATGAATTCTAAAATAAAAGAGGAATCAAAAGACAAGTATTTTCTCCAGGTACTCCACAATAAAATGGTATAGCAAAAAGAAGGAACAGATCCATTATGAATTGTGCAAGAACCTTGATGATTGAAAAGAATGTTGCTACCAAATACTAGAAGGAAGCCATCAACACTGCAATTCACACCTTGAACTGAGTTCAATTGAAGAAAGGTACTGAGAAGACACCTTTTGAATTATGGTATGGCTATAAACCTAATGTTCTTTATTTCAAAGTATTTGGAAGTAAATTTTACATCTTGAAGGAAGAAAGAAATGGAAAATTTTATGTAAAAGGTGATGAAGGTATATTCCTAGGCTACTCATGTAAAAGCAAAGCATATAAATGTTTGAATCTTTCTACTCATAAAGTCATAGAAAGTGTGCATGTGAGGATTGATGAGTTTGCAGAAAGAGGTGAAGAATAGAGTGTAAAGAGCCTCAAGATTACAAAAACTTTGTATATTATGAACCTGATACTATACCTAAGACACAAGCAATGGTGATTGGACAACATCCTTGTCAACCATTGAATTCATCTGCACAAACCCAAATGGTTCAACCTGAGTTGCAACATGTGCAACTCGAGCTGCTAGTAGAGGAAACTAAGTCACAAAAAGAGGGAACCAAGTCTCAGACAGAGGCGGCCGAGTCTCAGATAGTGGAACCCGAGTATCAGACAAAAGATCATAACAAAAATTTTGAGCATGGTGAACCTAGTGGAACAAGCCCAGAATTAAGAAGGAAGGATCTTGTACTTGCAAAATATGTCAGAAGGCATCACGCACCAGAACAAATAATTAAAGATCAGATAGAAGGTGTAATGACAAGGAACAAAATTAAAGGTACATGTTTGCTTAGTGAAATTGAACCTAGAACTATTAAATATGCATTGAATGATCAAAGTTGGATTGAAGCAATGAATGAAGAGATTGAGTAGATAGAAAAGAACAAAACCTAGACTCTTATACCTACGCCAAAAAATAAGAATGTGATTGGTACTAAGTGGGTTTTTAGAAACAAGATGAATGAAAAAGGAGAAGTTTTCAGAAACAAGGCAAGATTAGCATGTAAAGGATATGCTCAAGAAGAGGGTATTGATTATGGAGAAACTTTTGATCATGTTGCAAGACTTGAAGGAGTCAGAACTCTCCTGGCATATGCTGCACACAAAGGATGCAAGGTATATCAAATGGATGTAAAATCTGCATTCTTGAATGGAATTCTTGAAGAGGAAGTCTACATTGAGCAACTTGAAGGTTTTGTAGATCCTAACAAAAGGAATATGGTTTGCAAATTACACAAAGCATTGTATGGACTGAAGCAGGCTCCTAGAGCCTGGTATGAAAGATTGCATGGTTACCTAATAAGCATTGGATTTCAGAGAACTAATGACAATAGTAGCTTGTATATCAAAGAAGGACCTCATAACAAGATACTATTATCAAAAATATTTGTTGATGACATATTGTTTACTTGATATGATGACTTATGCAAAGCGTTCTCAGAAGCTATGAGTAAGGAATTTGAGATGTCTATGTTTGGTGAGATCAAATTCTTTGTTGGATTATAAGTTTATTAGATGAAGGATGGTATCTATATTACCCAGTCTAAATACATCAAAGAAATACTGAAGAAATTTGAGATGGAAGACTCCAGACCAGTTGCAATATCTGTCTACTGGACATAAGTTGTCTAAGGATGATGATTCAAAGAAAGTAAACCAGACTACCTATAGATCCATGATTGGTAAACTTCAATATGTTGTTCACACCAGACCTGATATTGCATTAGCAGTTGGTATTGTTGCAAGGTTTTTAGCTAATCTGAGAGAGAATCATTTTATGGCTATCAAAATGATTCTAAGATATCTTAAGGGTACTGAAGATTATGGATTATGGTATAAGAAAGGAGGAAAAATTGATTTGAAGACTTTTACTAATGTTGATTGGGCTGGAAGTGTTGAGGACAGAAAGAGAACAAGTGGTGGAGCATTATTTCTTGGCAAAAGGTTAGTCTCATGGATAAGCAAGAAATAAAACTACATTTCTCAATCTATAGCAGAAGTAGAGTATGTTGTTGCAGCAGTAAATTGTTCAAACATCATATGCTTCAAACAATTGTTGACAGGTATGAAGGTGGAAATCACAGAACCAATCATCATCTATTGTGACAACACCAGTTCTATTAATATCTCAAAGAACCCTGTGATGCATACTAAGACTAAACATATTGCAATAAAGTATCATTTCTTAAGATAATTGGTTTAGGACAAGGAAGTAAGATTGGAATATGTGAATACTAAAGAACAAATTGTAGACATATTCACAAAACCATTATCTAAGGATGTATTTTTGTATCTTAGAGGAAATATAGGGGTAATTCCCCTAACTGAGGCTCACTAAAACATAGTTTAGTGATGCATCAACCAAGCTACATAACAGACTTAACATGTTGATGAAAATATTTAGAGCTTATTGCATATGAACCAGTACAGACAGGTACATTACAACTTAATTGGATATGTCAATTGGTGTCTTTGGCATTGGTTGTCAAAGAGGGAGAGATTACTGTATGTCATAATGATCAGTGAAAGAGGGAGAGATTAATGTATGTCAGTAGAGATCACTGATGGAGAGATTGATGACAGAGGGAGAACTTTATAAGAAACAAAGATTAATGTAAGAGGGAGTTTTTGGATGAGAATTAGAATGAAGCTAAGTACATTAATAAAATTTCATTCTTATGTCTGCTGCTCTATAATTCTTTATATTATGACATGTTGTATTGCCATCAATGCCAAAGAGGGAGATTGTTGATGACAACTATTCAATTGTGTATTGTCATTGATGTTTACACAAGTATAATGATGTTTACATGAATGTCTAATCCTATCTGAGCATAGTCAGTTCATGCCAAGCACTCTCGGGCATTGAAGAGGACCAAAGTGTTTTTCAATTCTAACCTAGTTCACTCGGGCATTACAGTGTTGGTCGGGCGTTGAAGGATTCCAGTGTCGACCGAGTAAAATAGTTAGTGTCAGCTGACTAACAGTAGATTATGTTTTATGGATTATTGGTTATATGTAGCCAACATACATGAGTTTTATTATTTGGAAGGATATCAAGGCCGACTTGACAAGGCTTATCATATATATATATATAAGGTCAAGCTTGGATTGAATTCAATGTGATAGAGTGTGTTTATGATATGAAGAGGGATGGAAAAATCAGATGGGATTCTGATTGAGGATAGAGCACAGAGGACTACAACAGAATATCCGATCAGTGAGGATCAAGTATTTAATCTAGAACAGAGATCTGAATCAGCAAAGATAGTTGCTTATCAAAACAAGTCAATCCATTGTTACTTTCTAACAATTATATCAGTGATCAAAATCTCTTAACAAAGTAGACTCAATAGTCTTTTGTAAAACCTCTCACAAGGTGAAATTTCTACATTGAAGTATTTAAAGACCTCTCACAAGGCCACTCCTTATAGGGTGATTAAATCCTCTAACATGGTCACACCTAATAGTATGTTATTGTAACCATTAACAGGGTTGGCTCCTAACAGGGCTCACTTCAAAAGAGTGAAAAACGGTGACTAGTTGCTATTGGTGGTTTTTCTCATATTGGGTTTCCATGTTAAATCTTGGTGTTATCTGTGTACATTTCATTTTCTTTATGGTTTATGTTTCTACAATTAATTACTAAAGATAATCACAGTTGAAATCTTAAGATTTGCTATGTTAACTGAGTGACAGTATAATATTTGTGTTAACTAAGCAACAGTGACTAAATTGTTTAAGACATCTAAGGGACTTGGATTTGTTTTTGTGGTAACTGATTCACCCCTCCCCTCTCAGTTACTCAACTCATTTCCAACACCTTCATCATCTTCTTCTGCATCTACATTGTCTTCTGGTTTATGATCTTTTGTTTTAGCATTTTCCCGATTTGTTGCCCGGTAATGTTAGGCATCTGCGTTGGTATAGTATCAGGTTCTTCCTAGTAAAAAAATTTACTGTAATCTTTAGGTTCTCTCATACTGTCCTCATCATTTAGCTCAGAAAATTCATCAACTTTCACATTTGCACTCTCAATGATTTTGTTAGTTGTCTTGTTCAAGCATTTATAAGCTTTACTCTTAGTAGAATACCCAATAAATATTCCTTCATCACTTTTTGAATCAAATTTTCCATTTCTCTCATCTTTCAAAATATAACACCTACTAACAAATATTCTAAAATAACTTACATTCGGTGCATACCCATACCATAACTCATAAGGTGTTTTGTTTGAATCTTTCTTCTATTGTACTCAGTTTAGTGTGTATATTGTTATGCTGACTTCTTCTCTCCAGTATATTTGTGAAACTCCTTTCTCAATCATCAATGTCCTAGCACAATCAACAATTGATTTGTTCCTTCTTTCAATAATCACGTTCTGATGTGTTGTCCTTGGTGTAGAAACCTGTCTTTTGATTCCATACTCATTACAAAAGTTAGTGAACTCATCATAAATAAATTCACCTCCTCTATCAAATATCAAACACTTCAGATCTCTACCTGTTCCACTTTAGATTTATACCACTTAAACATCTTAAATGCATCAGATTTTTCTTTTAGGAACATGATAGTCATCATCCTGGAGTAGTCATCAACAAATATAATAAAATATTTGTCTCCATAATAGCTCTGTGTTCTCATTGGTCCACATAGGTCTGTATGAACTAACTCCAAAATGTCACTAGATGAAAAATTATTGCTCTTGAAACTAGATGTTTACATCTTTCCCATTTGACAATTTTTGCACATTACATGGTCTAGTTTAGATAAGCTCGGTAAGCCTCTAACTTTTCTTTTTCTACTAATCTTAACCATGTTGTCAAAATTTACATGACAAAGTCTTTTATGCAATAGAAATATATCTTCATTCTTTGCCAATAAACAAGTAGTTTTAGTTGTGTCAAGATATAATAGGTTACCTTTAGATTGTTCACCAGTACCGATCAATTTTCCTTTTCCAGTACTCGGTGACCTGTGTTATTCAACTATGAAACACTCAATAGATTGTAGTTAATTCCTTTTACCCAATAATAATTTTCACATTTGATTTGATTATTTAGCAAAATAGTACCTTTTCCTTTCACTTGACAGTGTGTATCATTTCCCATTCTTACTAATCCTCCATCATAATGCTCAATAAATTCAAATTTTCCTTTATCACCAGTCATGTGATGTGTACAGCCACTATCAATAACCCAAATATCATGTTTGCTAACTTTAGAGATAAGTGTTGTTTCTACATACCTTTCATCCTCATATGAATCATCTTTCAATGCTACAAACACTATCTCAATATCTTCATCACTGTCAAAGTTACTGTCATTAACTTTATCTTCAGCAATGTAACATGCTTTCTTACCTTTGTCTTTGTAATCTTGGTTATCTTTTCTGTCATACTGTTGGTTTCTTTTGAAGTCTCGGTCATCCTTTCTGTCATTAGATCTATCATTTCTATCATCATTCTTTTTGTTAGGTCATCTTGGAGAAAAATGGCCAATCTCTTTACAATTAGAGCATATCAAAGGTAGTTTACCTTTATATCTTCCTTTACCTCTGTGTAATCTTCTAACCATTAAAGCTTCAAGTTCATCAAGTTCCTTGTCATCACTATCACTATCACTATCACTATCACTATCACTATCACTATCACTATCACTATCACTATCACTGTTATTTCTGATTATGTGTTTGCTACTAGATTTTCCAATTTTCAAAGTAGACATAAATGTGAATTCCATAGATGGTACAATAGTCTTGTCAAGGTTATTTAGCTCAAAAGAAATCAATCTTCCAACAAGACTATCAATAGTAATTTTATTTCCAGGTGTTGCTCTCATTTCATGAATCGTAGAGACTCTTATAGAATAAATAGGCAATAGAGTTCTAAGAATCTTACTCACAATTGTGTCTTCATCAATGGTTCCACCAGATCCTCGAATGGCGTTCACAACTTCTTTAAGTCAAATACTGTATTGTGTGATGTTTTCTCCTTCCTTCATTCACATGTCATCAAAATTTTCGTGAAGACTTTCAACTTTAGCTCTCTGTACATTTACATCTCCTCCATAAACTAGTGTAAGTTGCTCCCACATCTTCTTGGCATTTGCACATGTCTTGATATCTTCAAATTCAGAATCGGTAAGTGAAGAAGCAATCTCCACCATGATAAGGTTATGCTCATGTTTCTCTTTCAACTGATTTACTGTCAAAGGTCCATTAGGTAATATGAATTCATTGTCCAGAAAATCATCAATGTTGCTTGCAATTCCTGATAGGTATAATCTCATTCTTCGTTTCCATGTCTGGAAGTTATCCTTGTTCCTCTTAGGTGCATATCTCTTATACATCTTGTGATCTTTAGCTCAAGTCCTTGAAAATTTTCTGTTGCTAAGCACCGATAGCTCTGATACCAATTGTTAGGATAACTGAGAGTGGGGGGGGTGAATCAGTTAGAATAATTTTCCTCACAAATTTTCCTACAGTCCCAAATTTCTCCAGATGTATACCAAAACAAATTCAATCATATAAAACTCATCTCGGTGAAAATGTATTTTGTAAACTTAAACTTTCATCAATAGTGTTTACCGAGTGTCAGTAAATTAATACAGTGATTACCGATATAGGTCAATAAAACAAAGTGTAAAGTAAAATAAAAATCCACAACATTTGTACACATTTACACATAGATTTTTAACGTGGAAACCCTGTTAAGGGAAAAACCACTTGGGACCAGTAACCCAAAATATTTTCACTCTTCTGAAGTGAGCTCAGTGAAGAGCCAACCCTGTTAAAGGTTACAATACACACTGTTAAATGTGACCTTGTTAGAGGATTTAAAACTAACAGTTCTCTCTTGACCAGGCATTCACTATGGGGTCAACAAGAAAACAATCAACATTATCTAAATGTTATAATAAGGATTCACTATCCCACTCGGTTAAGAGATTTTTCTGTAACAATGGTTAAACTGATACAGTAATGATCTGATTCAAATACAACTTTAATTTGCAGATATTTAGATCTATTCTAAGTACATAATACCTATGATCAATTTGTTCACTTAAGTTCATATCATACTTGTTCTGCTTGGTAATCCTCTTTCCTCTATTTTGCTCGGCGATGTCTGCAGAAATGCTCGGTTCTGTCTTTAACTAGTTTGATGAGTCATGCGTCAATTTTGCATGTATGCTTCAGCATCTATCAATGCACACGATTCATAAATAAATCTCTTGTCTCTTATATAGACATAATTTATCATTTAATTTTTATCCTTCAAATCTTGTCGCTTAATCTCCATCGTTCATTTTCCCGCTTGATCCTTCCTCGACAGTTGTGTTAAAAACATGTTTCTATCTTTGTCGTATGATCTTCATTGAATTTTCACAATCGTTTGATGAAATAAATTTTTTTATCTTTTACCTCAAAAACATCAATTTCCAGATCAACATCCAACTCGGCCTCAATTAGAATTACTATCTCGGTCTTAGTTTTAACCGTGTTGTGTCAGCAATCCCTTACTCGGTTATCACTATAGCTCGACATACATTGCATTTTACTCGGTTATTACTATCTCTCGGTGTGTACACAACTTTTCATTTTACCGACCACATAAACATTGTTTATTCCAGATCTTCAATACATAACAAATGTTTTCCACCATAATAACACTCAAATAAGTTGACATCAATGACAATACATTAATTGATAATGTTTATCATCACTTATGCAACTCGGTTGGATATCAACAAATGACTTCAAACATATAATCAGTTGTAGTTCATCACCGTGGCCTTCCCTACGACAGCCACTATAGCCACCACAGTGGTGCCGCCGAGTGATGCCCACTATGGAGTCATAGTGGGGGCGTCCGCGCGAGCAGCCGGGCTCCCCACTACCGCTCCACCCTCTCCTATCCCCGTGCTGAAATCATGCACCTTCTCCTTCCTCCCCTCTGCACTTTCCATCGGTGGATCCATACTCTTCATCTTCCAATATAAAATCCCCTCCCTTCTCCACACTTCACCCAATTCGTCCACCTCTGTGCGCCAGTTTTCCCTCAACCCTCAAAACCCTAGCCGTTGTGTAAACAAAATACAGGGGTTAAAAATTATGTGTCTGAAGGATTAGTTTTTATAGGATTATTTATTTAGATCTAATATTAGATTTGATTTAGAATCATATGGATTCCAAAAACTATCCAATAGGATTTAATAGCCAATTTCATTGACTTTAGTGTTAGAATTTTCTAGAAGGGTCTAGATAGTTTCTTAAGCAGATTAGCTCATAATTAATGAAGATTAATTTTTTTATTATTATTAACTATGTTTTAAATCTGGGATTAATCTATTATTAAGTGGAATTAGCGTAGTGATATTTTAAGGAAGTAAGATGTTTTAATTTACCTTATGTTTGGACTTTAAAAGTTTAAGTATACATTTAATTATTAAAGTTCATTAGTTAGAAATGAGTTATTTATTTTATTAGAACATTAATAAACTTAAATATATAAGCATTTATTTAAAGCCAGATTGTTATTAATGTATTAGTTCAAACGGATTTAAATTAAGGTGTTATAGGATAATAAATACATTAGTATTTTAAAAGTTTAAATGAAATAGTTAAATATTAATTCTTTTTAAGTTAACAATTCATTTGGATATAATTGATTAATAGTTTATGAGAGTTAAAGAGATTATCTTTTGCAATGTTATGTAAATGAATTAATTAAAATCGATTTATCATGCAAATCAGTTTAATACAATAATATGTTTTCATAGGATTAATCTCTAGTTTTATTATATAAATGCATCAATTTAAGTAAACATATGAATTTGACTAAGTAATCATGTTAGAAATTGATTAACGTTGGAGCCTTCCATAGACCTAGATCTACATTAGTTAGAATATAGTTATTTAATCAACATTATCGATTGACGTTAAGGGTCAAGCATTCTTCTAATAACTAGGGGATTAATTAGTCAAACCTAGTCAACTGAGATCTACTCAAACTCATTCAGGGTCCTAGACTTGAAACTATAAATGTAACTCATCATTAACTTAGAGGCATGTGTATGTGCAACTATAGTTAACATTTATCTTTTAGAAAAAAAAATATAGTTGTGTTTGCCCAACTTTTGGGCATGACATTTTGGTATCAGAGCATTGTTTCAACGCTGGGAACCTAAACTAACTAAACATTTTAAAATTCTTGTGTAGGATGTCTCCACTCATATGACAGGCTGTTAGCATAGACATGGTCGTAGGCATACCCCCTCGGTTCATGAGGAGGTACGACCTGAGGTAGAGGTTCTTGGAGGAAATCAGGATCCTCCTCCCAAACCACTTCCGAATCCAAATGCAAAAATTTTGATGACAACAGCTACAAAACATTGCCAGGATTATCCTGGATAAGATGCCTCCAGTTGTACAATAGAATGTGTAGCAAGATAGAGAAGGACGAGGGTCCTCAGCTAGAGAATGGAGTAGGGGCCCACCTCCTAGATTTTCTGAGGAATAGGTAGAGCACGAGATTGGTTCCATTGGTGGACCACAACCTCCACCTATGATTAAGGCTCGTAGGATTAAGGATCATATTAGAGAATTGATGCGGCTCTAGCCACCTCTATTCTTAGGAGCTACAGATGGGACAGAGGCCGATTCTTGGCCTCTGAGCCTTGAGAGGTGCTTTAGGTTGAGTTTCTATGGGAGAAACCTTAAAGAACAATTTTATATTCACCTTCTTAGAGAAGGAGCCTCCACTTGGTGGAAACACGAGGAATTCCAGGGGCACCTGGTTATAGATACCCTGACTTGAGATGCTTTTATGGAGACATTCAAAGCCAGGTATCTCTCAGAACAGTTCAGACAACATCACATAGAGGAATTCCATGATCTCCAACAGAGGAGACTTTCAGTATCCCAGTATGAGGGCATGTTTATTGATCTCCTCCCTTATGTGGAGTATACGAGGGACAAGAAGCTATAGGTCAACCGATTCATAAAGGGGTTGAATCTTGCTATAGAAGGTAAGGTACACATGGTACCTCCAGGAGACTTATGATTCATAGTAGATAGAGCCTTGGTAGCCATGGAGATAGTCAGAGTACCACAGGATGCACGGGATAGGTCTCGGAACCTATAATATGTTTTCATAGGATTAATCTCTAGTTTTATTATATAAATGCATTGATTTATGTAAACATGTGAATTTGACTAAGTAATTGTGTTAGACATTGATTAAAATTGGAACCTTCCATAGACCTAGATCTGTGTTAGTTAGATTATAGTTATTTAATCAACATTATAGATTGACGTTAAGGGTCAAGCATTCTTCTAACGACTAGGCAATTACTTAGTCAAACCCAGTCAACCAAGATCTAGTCAAACCTGTTTCATGTCCTAGACTTTCAACTGCAAATGTAACTCATAGTTAACTTGGATGCATTTGTATGTGCAACCGTAGTTAACATTTGTCTTTTAGAAAAAAATCGTAGTTGTGTTTGCCCAACTTTTGGGCATGACAACTTTATATTGTATCACGTATCTCATTAAAATGTAATTGATGTTAATGTATTTGTGTGATTGCAAGTTCCTTAAAGGAGACAATTGTATATGATGTAATGGTGAAATTTGATTCAAAGCAATGTAATGGGAAGGATAGATTCTAGGTAAAATAAAAGTGAAAGATTGTGTTACAATTTGTATATTTTACAAGCATTAAAAGAAGTGGGTTCTATAAAGGAAATTAACATAGGTAAAATTGTGTTTGTGGTATTTAGGAAAATGTTGGTAAATGGAAGTTATTTATTCTACTTATTCATCTTTAATAAATGAACTTAGACCTAGATTTTGTTGAAGTATTGAAAAGAAATGATATTTAGTGGCTAATGTTCAAATAGGTGTATTAAGAAATGGTTGATCAAATTTAAGTCAAATGAATGATTATGTTTCAATGAAGTAAGGTGGTATTTTGACTAGTTATGTTGGATGAATGATTTCATTATAAGAAGGAAGTGATAGTAAATGATAGAAATGTAAGGGAATTTGTAACTAATGGATAGCTATGGATAGACAATTGAATTGTTAGAAAAGAATAAAATATTATCTTTTGTTTGATATGCAATGAGATAGTCACTTAATAAATGGATTAGTTATAATAGATGATTTACTTATGTTTATGGAAAGAATGAACTAGAAGCATTTAATTGGTGCATTAAAACAAACCTAGAGCTATGTTATTTTGTGTCTTAAAATGAAAGTTTATCTCTACCCTAGTGTTAAATGAAACTTAAATAAAGGATAGATTCATAGATGTTTATGATTTCAATGATTAGTTAGGAAGTAATGACTCGAGTGGATAAATCAAACACTAATGATAAGTGATTGAATTATGTTTACTTGGTGTACTCTAAAGAACGTAAAGCTTATAATTCAATGTGTATCCCTTAAAGGTGCATATGTTAAACATTGTTGCTTGATTAGTGACGTTAGGGAGCCTGTGAGGACTTAGGTCGATTAGTAATCTTGCATTCAAGTTTTATAACAAGTTATTATCTATGTATTAGAGATGATGCATGTCATATTAGTTATGTTAAAAAAAAATTACTCGCATCTTTTAGAGGTTAGATGACTTGTCCTCCCTGGTTCCCTAGTGGGGTGTTACATATAGTATCCGAGACCTAGGTTGCCACACTTGGAATTCTTGGACTTATAGCTCACCTATGCATAATTATGTGTATTTTGTGTTTTTTTCTTCTTGATGTTAAACTTTATGTTGGTAAACTTGAATCCTAGGTATGAAAGTTATGTTTTTCTGTGTGTATGTTACACTGTTTTGCAAGAGTACACATGTTCTACAATGGTTGAGTTATCTTATAGAAATTACTTATATTTTAAAGGTTTTTGCATTCTGGATCAATATTGTGTTCAAATAAATGTTTGTCTAAAATGACAGTGATATATTAGTGAGTATATACATTTTGTGTCATATTCTTTGTTACTCATATTCCTGAAAGCTCAAAGTATTAGGATAAGTATGTTTTGCACTTTTATTGTTGGAAGTTGTAAAAATTATCTCCTAATTTTTTCAGTGTCATGTCATGTACTTTTAAGTATCTATTAATATATTATCATGAGTGACTCGAAGGGTTGAGCACTCCATCTTCCTATAAATGCTTGGTTGACTTCATATTTTGTTATGTCCTTGATTGTTTATACTAGTTAATGTGTTTTAACATGATTCTCAAAGTAACTCTCAATAATATGGCTAGTAATTATAAAAGAGATAGAATTCATATGAAATATAACTCAAAATTGAAGTGTTTTCATGTTTCTAACATTAAGTAAGATGTGAATGAGGTAGCACTCACTTTTATTTCTTGCTAAAATGATAATATTTTATTGCCAAATTAACAAAGTATATTTTGTGGGTTCATATTTATATAAGAGTTGAAAAATTTGTATCAATGTGTCTAGGTTGAAACTCTCTCTCTCTCTCTCTCTCTCTCTCTCTCTCTCTCTCTCTCTCCATTATTTCTTGACAAATCAATGAAAAGAATAGGTGAAATAAATCATTATTTGTGCATGGGAAGCTAACAAAACCTTCATGATAGGTAGAAAGAGAACTTAGGAACTTATGTGTCAGTAAAGATGTTTGTAAATGTTGTAGTGTGTTTAAAAAATTAAGTGATTGATAAGTGTTATACACTGAATTTGCGCCTCTGATCTCAAGCTCTCTTGGTCTTGATAATCCAGTATAACATGGGAATCATCTCAAGGTTGTGGGACCTTATGCTAACCGAGATGAGACCTCCAGGTT
>MU227863.1:17843-37021 GCA_018584345.1 Thuja plicata | reverse complement strand
CAATTTTTATTTATCTATTTAAATAATACTTATTTTATTACTATGCACTAAAAATAAAAATTTATTGTAAAATAAAATTTCAATAATATCAATATAACATAATAATAATAATAATAATAATAATAATCACAATAAACAAATATTGCCCCCACAAATAATAATAACAATAAACAAATATTGCCCTCACAAATAATAATAACAATAAACAAATATTGCCCCCACAAATAAATATTTTCCTTTCCTACTTTTAATTGATTAGACAATTTTTTTGTAATTTTGAGAATGAAAAATTAATTAAACCCCTAGCAAAAATTGGGTCAACCAATAAGAAAAAAGAAATATTTTTCAAGAAATTCAAAATAAAAAGCAAGGCACTTTAAACATTGGAAATCATGTTTAATATTTTGCAAAGGCACAATTTTTAAGACAAACTAAATCACTTGAAAATATAAGTCTCAGCCTATAAATAGGCTGGACTAATAAATTAAACGCAAGCAATATCCCGTACCTGTTTACTATTATTTCCTTCGCAGATATTCACACAAAAGTTTCCTCAAACCACAAATTACAATCACATTCACGTCAACTAACGGCGCCGTTGAGAGCACTAACTTGAAAATATTTGCGTTAGATCTGCGTGTCGGGCGAACCCCCTTGTAGAATTTGCTCCAGAATTGAGAGCAGTTAGATTCGAGCAGGCAACGTGATGGAGAAATCAAGTTCGTGGGCGCACGCGCTGGGGCATATATCGCCTTACGCATATTCTGCCGTGGGCATTGGCATTTCCATTGGGATTTCTGTATTGGGTGCTGCCTGGTATTTATGCTTTTTCCTCGCTTCCATTATTTTTAATTTGTGAAGCCTTTCTGTGTTTTGTTCTATTTTTCTGCTGATTACGGGCCTGAATTTATGATTTATGATCAGGGGCATATATATAACGGGTAGCAGTCTTATTGGGGCGGCTATCAAAGAACCTCGCATTACATCTAAGAATCTTATTAGGTATTTTTGTATTTTCTTTCTTTCTGTAATTTTTTTCTCACGCCTTTAGCAATTTTGTTTGGGGAGAAAGTAAACTTAGTATCTATATCAGCTTAATTGAATTGGTGCGTAATGAAAATAATGAAGATTGCTTCTGGATTTGATCCAGAAGCAATCTTCAATATTATCATTAATGCATTTGATTGAAAATATTTCTTGAGACTCTTTAATTTAAGATCTTACAGACTGTTCAAACTGTAAATAAATCTGGATTTTCTTGAACCTTAAAATGAGCCTTATGTTGGAATTCTTTTTCTGGGATTTGAATTTATTTGGTCTCAATATGTTGAATATGTTTCATTTCTGCTTTGGCGCTGCTCTGTCTAGAGACATGTTTAAACTTGATGAAGGGCGGAAGGTTTTTGTTTAGTAACATGCTCGAACCGAATATTGGAGCTGGCCTACCTCCCACTACACTTTACTGTTTTTGTCAGGGTCTTCACATCAAGGATATTTTGAAAGACAATTCCTTCACCACATCCACAAAGAAGAATTAACATCTAGACCTGTTTAATGTGGGGTCACGTCTGCTGGTTTTTGAACCAGGTTCATTGCTGTAAGAGGTACTCTTCTTGGCATTTGACTACAAATTAGTGTACTCACCTCACCTTTCATGCATAAACCTGCATACCTTCTTAATTTATGGGGCATAGCTGCTGGTTTTTGAACCAGGTTCATTACTGTAAGAGGTACACTTCTTGGCATTTGACTACAAATTAGTGTACTCGCCTCACGCTTTCATGCATAAACCTGCATACCTTCTTAATTTATGTAGCATAGCTGCCAGGTTTTGAATCTAGCTCATTGTTGCAATAAGTGATTCATTTTGCCACAAGACAACAACCCCATGATCCACGGAATTGCCACATATATTTAAATAAGTGAACTTTTATATTTTTTTAGTATCAGAAGTTAAGTCGCACATGAGTTTGCTGGCTCCTATATTGTCTTAGCAATTCCTTTTCTCCAGTTTAGTTTCAAATAAAATCTCAATACAGCCAAGAAAAACTAACAGAAGTGCCTCTAAGTTTAACCTACGGCATTTGTCAGTGAGAAGGCTTGATGTCTAAATAAAAAGTACAATTATATTTGTGTGCTTCTTAAAGTACTTACCAAGTTCTATGCTAGAAGTTGGATCACTGGGTAGAGTATATTCAAGTTAAGTTTCATGCAACTTTAAAAGTTAGCAGAAGTGCCTCTACTTTCAATCGCATCCTGTGATGACGCAAACCTATCAAATAAGTGATAATTAGATAAAGATCAAAAAGACAATTTTAGGAATAGCATTAATAAAAAATAGTATGTTGGATTTTAGGTAGGCAAATGCAAATCTGTTTCAGCGTATTTTAATAAAATTCAGCCATTATCATAATGGCTTTGATGAAACTTCAATTACTTATATCAAACACAAATGTATCAAGTTTGACAAAAAAAATTGGGAGGTTCTGTATAATTTCTTGGGCAACTATGAAGCCAACAAATAACTAATGCCTTTAACGAACCTGGGCTTTTGATGTGGAAATGATCTGTTGTAAAATTAGCAATCTATATGATTACCTTAAATACAATTTTGTAGACAGTGTTGCAGAGAGAGAGGCTAACATAATCTCGAGTGTTAGTCTGCTTTATTAGGAATCTGCATCAGATAAAAATTTAATCATTTTTACATTTTTTTTTGTAATAAATGTGATCGTTCTACTGCTTTCAATAGATCATCTCCATGCCCCAAAAATGTTTAAACAACTGCGAAGCATGGTTCTCTAATCTAGGAGCCTTGTTGTAACTAAATAAGGTACCGAATGTTTCATCTCTTGTCCTCTTACTGGCCTGTTAAGAGAACTATTTTGAGCCTTTGTGATCAATGTTGGTCAACGTTCTGCAGGGAATTTGGTACTGCTCCATTTTTTATCGGCTCTGATAACAACTTGGAAGTTGTATCTCACAAAAGCTATATGCTTCTATTCCATGTGAAGCTGTAAGCTGATTAGCAATTGATATCCATTTTTTGGATGGTGGTTTTGATGAAAAACTGTTTTCCTGTCACCAGTGCATGGCCAGTCAAGCAACCTGTGGCTTTGGTTTCTAAAAGGTCTTCTCTTTGCAAGTCACCCAATGCCCATATCTAAGGCTGTCCTCAATCTGGAGATCAGAATTATGAGATTGGTTGTGGGTCAAGTCTTGCAAGGAAGCTAAATCACAATTTAATTTATTTTATACGGTCATTCAGAAATGCCTTGGATGGAGTTATTATTCGATTCTATCTTGTAGACCATCACAGACTTGAGTTTTCCTGATAATACATATGAAATCCATGAAGATTCAGATCATTGATATTGCCACAGGTAAACATTTTAGTTACTTTACCTGGAATTCATGAGCTCCATTAGTATTTGATCCTTTTATTTTACCAAAGCTGAACTGAGTTATAATACCAGGATTTTTTTGATTATGTTATTAATTTGAAAGAGGGCTTGCCAGGTTCAAAAGAAATATCTAATTTATTGTCTGTGATCTGATATGATACAATCACTGACATGTTTGAGATTTGACATTAACTATTTATATATAAGTCTGAATTGAGGAATTGGTCTACTCTTTCTGGTACATAGTATTACATAGGTAATTGGTAAAATATTTGATGAATTAATGAATGAGCAAGAAGCTCATATATAGTTTACAAAGATGACATTATTAGAAACATTCTATTAACAAAAGAATATTAGAAACATTCAAATATTTACAAGATTCACAATATTGACCATTAAAAGAATAATAAATAAGATATTCAGAGATATTATTCTAATACCCTCTATTAATGGTCAATCTGTCAACTACACCAAGGAACCCCCTGAACTTAACAAATTTATCTAGGAGTGACTTGGTGTGAATATCGACAGTCTGGTTTGTTGTAGGAACATACTACAAATCCACGGATCCATCTTCAACCAGCTGTCGGATGAAGTGACAATGAATGTCAATATGTTTGGTTCGCTCATGGAAGACAAGATTTTTGGCAAGTTTGAGCACCCCTTGATTGTTGCAGAAGAGGGGTGTCGGGCTTGCCTGAGACATATGGATGTTGGAAAGCATCCTTCGAAGCCAAACTACCTCACAACCTGCTTTGACTATTCCTTGATATTCAACTTTCGTTGAGGAAAGAGATAGTGCCTGCTGCTTCTTACTGGTCCAAGTGATAGCACCTATCCTCAACTTGAAGACATGCCTGGAAGTGGACTTTTTGTCATCAACAGAGCCTCCCCAATCCATGTCTATGTAACCAATGAGTCAGGGATCTTTGGTTCGCCCATAAAGGATACCAAAGTTTGGAGTGCCCTTGACATAGCATAGGATGTGCTTCGTTGCAGCCGAATGATCTGAAGTAGGAGCTGTCATGAAGCGAGATATGTAAGTGACTACAAAGATAAGATCAGGTCTAGTGGCGGTGAGATAGATCAAACTGCCCGCAGTTGCCTAAATGCAGATTCATTCTCAACAGGAGAACCAGATTTGGTTGACAACTTTAGACCAAACTACATAGGTGTAGATGCAGGTTTGCAGTCTTGCATTCTAAATTTGTGAAGCAGAGCCCGTGCATACTTAGACTAAGAGATAAAGATCCCACGTGACTGCTGCCAAATCTAGGCAGTAGTGTAGAAGCCCAAGGTCGGTCATGTCAAAAGACTAACATAAATTCTATTTGATTTCTTGAATCAAAGATGCCGAACTGCCAGTGATAATCAGATCATAAATATATATATAACCAGGAGGATGATGTCACTGCCAGTAGTCTTTGTTAATGAATTAGTTGGGGTCGGAATCCACAAGCTAATCGTCTAATTGGCCTATTGGCCTTTGACGATTATATAAAAAGTGATTTATATATATATTAATCATGTTTAATGATTTGTATTAACTCAGTCGATTACATGTCCGCTCATCTTGATGAGATACGACCCTTGGTAAAAGGGTGTCATTCATATATAAAAGAGATATGTAATCTTTTATTGGTAATACTAAATCAATATCAATACACAACGATCTATATACAAGGATAATCAAATCCACCTTTGGGCAGATTGGAGATATTCATATTGATCAAGGTTGATCAATATCACTACATATTAGAATACGCTGATCTTACGGGATTATGAGCAGTATATAAACATTGTGAAGACTAAGTGTCGGACCAAAATCGATAGAGTGTAGATCGATACATGTATATAGAGACTTACTAATATATATATACAACGATAATCTTACAAAAGGAAGATCGAACATGTACAACTCGATATATAGGATAGCAGAGAGCAGTCTGATATGGATAAGTGCAGATTGATATTGATATATATATTAAGATCATTATATATATGAAGTGCTGATTGATCATAACTGATCGATCATAACTGATATATATATATATATATATATATATATATATATATATATATATATATTCATTGTGTTGTATATAGTCAGAGATACATATTGTTCATTGCATATTCATCTACAATGGTTCAACATATTTTGTATTCATCATTATTAGTACTATTGTAGATCAAACTGAGGAATGATCTTGAATTTGACCACTTTGTAATAAATTACTTCTATACATATTAGAGACATTTGTTGCTGTGTTTTTCACCTTCAAGTTGGAAGGTTTTCCTAAGGTATATGTTGTGTTTAATTGAGTGAATTGTCTCATTTCTGTATTACTGTTAATCTAATCATAAAACAACAGTCTTGACATACAAATTTGAGTCAAAAGGACTCCTCTGGAAACCCTGATCTGTGAGGTACTTGTCAATTTTTATGTACCATGCCCGAGGAGCCTGTTTGAGGCCATATAGTGCTTTCACCAGTTTGAGTACCTGGTGTTCTTTATCGACAACCTTGAATCTAGGAGGTTGCATCATGTAAGCCTCTTCCTTTAACTCATCGTTCAGGAAGGCACTCTTTACGTCCATTTGATGGACTTTCCAGCCACACTGAGCTGCCATGGCTAGGACTAATCTGATGGTGTTCAACTTTGTTGTAGGAGCAAAGGTCTCCTCATAATCAATTCCTTCACGCTAAGAGAAGCCTTTGGCAACGAGACGAGCTTTCTACTTATCTAAAGTACCATCAACCTTGTATTTGACTTTGTAGACCCATTTGCATCCGATGGGTTTCTTTCCTGAAAGAAGATCTGACAGAACCCAAGTGTTATTTTTCAACAGACTATAATGCTCAGTTTTCATAACTTCTTCCCACTCAGTTATCCCTTTCGCCTCTGTGTATGTTTGAGGTTCATACACTGTGAATGTTGGCCATGCGAGTAAAAATTACAAAATCTAAAGGTTTGCTCTTCTTCTGAGCAATTCTACCGTCGATGAGCTCATCATCATGAAGATCGCCAATCGTCTTAGCCCACCATTTAGGTCGGAGAGTAGGAGTGCCAACATTAGAAGTAGGAGGTGCAACAGGATTATCATTATCAAACAGAAGATCAGATGAATCTTGAGGAAAAGCATGTGTAGTTGCATGCCTGGGTGTTTCGTAGGAGAAAGAACTGGTGGAGAGGTATGAATAGGAATAGGAACTGCTAGAGCCTTCCCAGTTGGAGCCCTCCCATCAGGTGGACCTAATGGAAGACATGCACCCAAGTCTTGAGCTTTGAGAGACTGATCCTTTTAAACCATAACTGGAGGAGAGAGCTAAAATGACCCTCGTTCCTCATGAAAGACCACATCCTGACTAAAGATGAGACAATTAGTCTCAATGTCAACCAGGTGGTAGGTTTTGTGATTATTACTGTAGCCGGTGAGCATGAGTTTTTGGCTCTTGGCGTTGTTGATGTGAGTTTTGTTCCACTACAGCATGTAGAATCAAACACTTAGTATTCCAAGATGAAATACCAAATACTCAATCCTCTCTTCATATAAGGTCATCTCTCATGCTAAGCTTGCAAAGTAAGGTCATGAAATGACTTCAAGGTTCCCTTCAATTGTGGATACCCGCTCAGTGAAATAATGTGATTTGCTGGTAATCACCCAGGGGGACTTACGCTATTCATTCGATGGATATCAACTTATTTGCACTTCTAAAGATTTGGCTTCGCAAATGAAAATATAACTTCTCTCAAACTTCCATTTCAACTTCAACTTAAACTTAACTTCTTCTACTTCTAACTAGGAATGCAAAGAATCATGGATGAGTTGGACTCTACCAAGTGAAATCTTATCAGCGAACTCAACTTCACCTAGTGCAAGCTTCTAAGGATCTCAAATGGTTTTCATATCAACACCTTATCCTTAATCCAACTTGGAAGTACAAACTAAGGATCCAATGCCAATTGAACTTAAGTGCAATGACTAGCTTACCACACAAGGCTTCCTCACAATCAGCAAGGAGGCTAGTGGTCTAGTATACTTGAGTCAAACAAGCAAACATCCACTGAGCTACTTCTAACAACATGAAATGTAATCTACTCCAAATAAAAGATTGAAGAAACCATGCAACACTTCAAAGCAATATTAAGTAATTCACCATGATGAACCAACAATGAATTATCCATTGCTTCAATAGCATCATAACAACAATTTGATCAAATCTCTCTCTTGGCTAACCTACTCTAATCTATCCCACTACTTCTCCACTAATCCAATCTAATGCTTCTTAGCTAACCTCTTTCTAACCCTTTACAAATGAGAAGGCCTTGGCCTTTTATAGATATTCAATTACAATGAAGGGCGAAGATTCATTTGAAATCAAGGGCCGAGATTCATCCCTAGAAACCCTAATTAGGGTTGCTAAATTTTCAACCAATTACATGAGGGCACCAAATCATGGGCCAATAAGAAAATTACAATAATTTCTCAACCAATGAGAAAATAGGACACTTTGCACGTTGTGATTGCTTGTGCTTGAAATGTGAATTTTCTGATTGGAGAAGACATCTAATTGCCACCTAATCTTCTCAACTCTTCTCCATCTTTGTTCTTGGAAATTTTCTCCTTGCCATGATTCGAATTTGATTAAACTTGCATCTCTCTTGAGCTTGATCTTCATCTTGCCTTGAATTTGCCTTATGATAACTTGGTGTGAACTTCCTTCCCACTTGAGATCTTTGAACTTGAGCTTGAAGCGCTCACTTGTTGGCGTGATGATGGAGGATATGTAGACCAGCAACGCTTTGATCTTCTAAGTTGTTCCAAAAATGAATCTCAATTCAGCACTTTCTCCTTCATATCCACCTTTCGCTTTGGTTGCCCTTCCGTTCTTTCGTGAATTCCTCAAGCTTGAACTTGACACCCTCTCCTTGCCAACCTGCAAGAGCAAGAAAAACACATGTCTTACTTCACTTGATTCGATAAAATATTGCCATTAAAACTTGTAATCATTGACAAGTTAATTGAGTTGAATTAAGATTGTGGTTGTATTGCATTTCAATCCAACTAACTTTCAGATTTTATCCTTTGATTATCAATTCATTCCTCTTAGAATCATTCCAACTTAGATTGTCATTGATTTCCCTTTATTACCAAGTTAGAATTTGCCATGAATTGTTCATTTATTAGCCACTGAATTGCATTTGATTGCCAATTTGATGTTCAAATCTGAATGTGAATCCATGGAATTTGATGCCCTAGGAGCCACAAAATGATGCCAGAAGAAGTCGCCCAATGCTGGAAATGGAATTTCAGACCCTAGGCATGGATAGTTGATGAGCTTGAATGTTGAAAAGGCCTCCAAAAAGTCTGCCCTAGCTGCAAATTCGACCTGCAATAAAAATAAGATAAAAATCACTCTAAATAAATGTTGAAATGACTTCCAATGTCCCCAAATATATACCCAGCTTGATGCCTAAAGTGGGATGACTTGGAGTGGTGGGTTTAAACAATTAAATTAAATTGCCACCTTGGAAATAGGGCCGACTTGGAATGGGGGGGGGGGGACAAATTGATTAAATTCGAAATTGCAAAGGGGCCCAAGATTAAAATTGAAATTATAAGCATGTAGGCCACAAATTAATTTCGAAATTGCCAAGTCATGGGGGTTTAAAAATTTGCATCGAGTTTAATACCATGAAGGCTCTATATTTGCACTGAATTTACCACATCATGGGGCCCCAAAATTAATTTGAAATTACCACATCATGGAGAGACTTTTAATTAATTTTGAAAAAAATACCAAGCAAGAGGGCCCCAAATTAAATCAAAATTTACAAAGGCAAGAGGCTTAAAATTTGCATCGATTTTAACAAAGGCAAGAGGCTTAAAATTAATTTTGAAATTTACCAAGGCTTGGTGCTAAAGAAACGTCTAGCTTATGGGTCCAAATTTGGCACAAAAATTGAAATTGCTCAAGGTGTGAAGGCATGTCAGAATCAACAAGTTGAAAAAATATAATGATGTCAAGGTTGGGTTGCCAAGAATAGGTCCTGACAGAACCACCAAGCCAAGAATCAAATTTGATGTAATAGTCGCCTTGCCAAGATTAAAAACTTATATCAATCACCTTGCTAGAAATTAGAATTTTGTAAGAGGTGACCTGCCAGAAATTAAAACTTGTAAGAGGTGGCCTGCCAGAAATCGAGAAATTGTAAGAGGTGGCTTGTCAGAAATGAAAATTTTGTAAGAAGTGGCTGCCAGAAATTAAAACTTGTAAGAGGTGGCCTGCTAGAAATTAAAATTTTGTAAGAACCACCATCCCAAGATTTGATTTTGCACCAAACTCTTTGTCCAAATTTCAAATACAATTTCAATTTTCAATTTTATTTCCAAATTTCCTTTGTAAGATCAAAATAATTAAATGCCTTAGCCAAAATCATTTTCTCAAAATTTTCACCATCTAAGATGTCAAAATTTAACACAATCACCACTTCCAAATCGAAATCTTGCACCAAGTGGCCCGCCAAAAATTAAAGGTGAGGTGGTCACGTTGTCAAAAAGTGTAAGGGTGAGCTCGCTGAAAATAAAAACTTGCAAGGACTAGCTCGCCAAAAATTAAAATCTTTCATAAACCACCATGCTAGAAATTCCAGACTTAGGCAAATTTCGCAAATTAACTCCAAACTTCTATCCAAGATCGATTTCTTCACTCAAAGCTCAAATTTACCAAATATTTGCAAGTTAAAATTTCAACTCCCAAAATCATGTCATGGCTATCACGTCGAAAAAATGACATAATTACCATGCCAGGAATTATAACTTGTATGAACTGCCACGCCAGAAATTGAAAATTTGCATGGGTGGGCTTGATGAAAATTAAAACTTGTATGAGTGTGCTGGCATAAAATGATAACTTCGATGCCGAAAATTGGAAAGTGTGATAACTTTGATGCCGAAATTGGAGAAAGGGCAATAGTTTGATCGTTGAAAATGAGAGCTTGTGCGAGATTAAACCGTCGAAAATGCCAAATCAAATTGCCGAAAATTGAATTTGGACTAAGTCATTTTTCAGTTCAGGGACAAGATGATTTATACAAATATAACATTTAAGTATAAGTGACATTTATTACCTTCTTATACTTTAAGTTATATTTGTATAAATACTTTTTAGGATGTTTGAAATAGGTTTCAGCCTCATAGGAGTTAAGGTGCAGATTGTAGATTTTGGGACTTTTTCAAATATTTCAATACTTCGCCAAATTTCAGGATTTAGCACGCCTTCAGTAGAGCTACCTCCCACAATCTATCTTGGCTTTCTAAGATCAAATTGAAGCTGGAACAAGGATTTTCTAAAGGTTTGAACTTGTTACATTGCAAATCCTTTGGTTTCAATTCCATATTCCTGAAAAATTTAGCACAACTCTCGCCCATGTTCTAGACAAACTTGACTTCCCAGCAGGCCAAAATTGCCAAAACCAACTCTCGAACTTAGAGACTTCAAAAAAATTGTTGCCCAAAAGACTACCTAAGACCACTACTCCTACTGCCAAAGCAAAAAAGAGGGGGTTCCCATTTGCAATGGGGCAATGGTGTGAAAACCTCACAGCAGGCATCTAACTTGTTGCGTTTAGCATTAGGGATCCAGACAAAAGTAGTGGAGCCAAAAACTTTGAGATGACCGATTCTGGGCTTAGGACCTGACTAGGCCTCTTCCGGAGTTTGCTTCTTGACAACCATTGTGGTAGAGCGGTTGAGAAGATAGATGACAGTGTGGACAACTTCAGCCCGAAATTTCTTTGGAACACTCTTGTGTTCAAGCATAGACCGTGCCATTTCGGTGATAGTGCACTTTCTACGCTCAACAACACTGTTTTGTTGAGGGGTGTAGCATGTTGTTAATTGGCGCTTTATGCCATGTTGTTCACAGAAATGGGAGAAGGAAGAGGAACACAATTCTCCCCCATTGTCAGTTCTAAGAGTAAAAATATTTTGACTAGACTCTTTTTCTACAAATGCTTTGAACTTTTGAAATAAAACTGACACCTCTGATTTTTGACGAAGGAAATACACCCACATTTTACGATTGAATCATTAACAAAAAGTAAAAAAATACCTGGACCCAGTAACAAAAGGAGTAGCCATAGGTCCACAGATATCAACATGGACCAGTTGTAATACCTTAGAAGCTCTCCAAGAGTTGCCATTTGAAAATAGAATGCAATGTTGCTTCCCAGCCTGACATGCTCTGCAAACTCCAAGGTTTTGAGTGTGAATCTCCGGCAATCCAATGACAAGATCTTCCCGAACAAGCTGAGAAAGATAGTGTGCATTTAAGTGCCCATCTTGCTGATGCCAAAGTGTACTAACAGAAGAGTGATGGGCTGCCATAACAAGCTCTTGAGAATCACCATAGTCAACAAGTCTGTATAGACCATGATCCTCAAGACCCACAACAACTGTAGACTACACTGATGTGAATTGAATGTTACGTCTAATCGAGGGGAATGTCTCAAAGTTCGATTGAGAGAAGGTTGAGTTCCATTCCTGGAACATAGTACACATCAAGGAAAATCAGTTTCCTTCCTCTAGACTGTATCTGAATATTGCCTTTGTCGACAATGGTGTACTCTTCCCCTCCAAAAATAACTGAATTTGAGAATGGCTGAAAATTTGTGAACCAAACTCGACGATGAGTGAAGTGGCGGGAGGCACCTGAATCAATATACCAGGCAAATGATTTTACATGATCTGCAGGTCTTTTAGCCATGAAGGCGTAAAAGGCAGACTCACCTTGCTTAGTGTGCTTCGCAGCATGCGCTTGAGGCTGTGAACCAGATTGCTTGGTTTGAGTAGCTAAGCGTTTACAACACTCCAACTTCATATGACCAAACTTATGGCAGTAGTTGCACTAAATTTTTTTTTTCGGGCCTTCTAAAGACGGAGCAAAGGGTTTCTATTGAGAAGACTGAGAGAACTGATAGTTGCTCGTGGATTTAGTTGAGAAAGCTTGTGTGTTTGAAGATGAGCTGGTACCACTACTGAATTGTTGTTTCCAACGATCTCGCTGTAGAAGCATTATGCACAGATCGAAAAACGAAACATTAGAATGAGTGGAAGCAATGTTGAAAGTCTTAACAAAGTGCTCATGGGAAGACGATAGACTCTTTAGGGTGATCACCACCATGTCTTCTTCCATTTTGTTTCCAATGGCTCCAATTGATCTCAAATGTCCTTGTTTTTATTGAGATGCTCCTGCAGGGACACTTGTCCATCTATCATGATTGTGAAAAGCATGTTCTTCAGGAAGAACGCACGACTCTTATCAGAGGTTTCATGCAAACCTTTGAGATGCATCCAAATTTCAGCAGCTGTTTTACCAGAAGGAACCTACGGCAGCTGATCATCAGTGACCGAAAGTTGGATGAGCATAACAACTTTTCGATTTTGCTCATCAAATTTATCTTGCTCTTTGCTTTCTTCCTTGGGACGATTAGTCTTTCTCAAAACAATTTTATCAAGACATCTGTATTCAAAAATCATCAACATACACTGCTTCCAAGTGTTGTAGTTTTTGCTGTTGAATTTCTGATTGCCTTCAAGCAGAATATTCGTCAGAGATGCCATTGTAGAAAATTGAGGTTAAAGGTGGTTGACCAAATGACGACGCAAATATCGAGACGGAATGTGTGAAAATCACCTTTTGAATATGACTGAGGCAGAAATCAAGGACTGATTCTGAGACTGAACAACAGAGTGTTGGGCACAGATCCCAAGGCAGTATTTGTTTGGAAGACCCAGAAAATTTTGACAACTAGAAAAGCTCTCGAAAAACCCACCAAGAATATGCAATCAGAATTCGAATCCGACCAAAAAACAGAGTTTGGTAAAAACCCTAGTCGGCTGATGAGAAGGTTTTCAAATAGAGAAAACCCACCACAGATCTGTGCAAAAAATCACAGTGGAAGCCACGAATAGGATCTGCAATAACAAAAAAAATGGAATCTGCTGAAAGAGCTGTCTATAGCAAAGAAAATGACCTCAGATAGGGTCATTTGAACCAGAAATCTGAGAGGAAGGGGACTGGTTGTTGTGCAGAAAAAGAACACCAGAAAACAATGCTTGTAGAGGAAAAAATGCGAAAAATGGTGTGTATTTTGCAGATGGAAGCAACCGTCAAAGAGGGCGTGAGTTGCAGGAAAACGTGGTTGAACGCCACAAAAAACCACCAATGACCATGAACGCGAGCCATCACTCACACATTTGTAAAAAGTGAAAGGTAAAAAAAATTCCGTCTGTAATGAGCTGCGACCATGAATATGACATTCAAAAATAAAAAAAACACAGATACGAAGGCGTTTTGCCCTAGCCACGAGTTGCAGAAAAAAACAAATCCGCGTTTTTACTAGGTCGTTTTTGAAAAAAAAAATGAACTTTGCAAAACCTTGCAAATCACAAAAATCTGCAAGAAACCCTAATTGTGAACAGAAGGATCACGATTTGCAGATTGAATTAAGAAAAATTTGAAAGAGTATTAATTTCAGAAAGAAATTATAAAATTTTCGAAAAAATAACTCTAGCTCTGATACCATATTACACAGGTAATTGGTAAAATATGCAATGAATTAATGAATGAGCAAGATGCTCATGTATAGTTTACAAAGATGACGTTATTAGAAACATTCTAATAACGAAAGAATACAAGAATATTAGAAACATTCTAATATTTACAAGATACACAATATTGACCATTAAAAGAACAATAAATAAGATATTCGGAGATATTATTCTAATACATAGTTCATTCCTTTCCATCTGCTGCATCATGCTAATCTGCCTTGAACAAAATCTAGGTGAACAATTGAATGATTATGCATGAAAACGCTTAAGATTCAGCAAATTCACCTTTGATTATTTATTCCCTCTTTTTTTAGCTAGTGCTAAAACTGTCATAAAGTATTTCCTGAAAATATTACTATTGCGGATTTGATTAATCATGTAGAGTCGGAAACAGATGCCCAGATTCAACTGGGAAATATATCAATTCTATACTGGAAGAACTGAGGTCACGGGAGAAGAATACTCAACAATACTCCATGGATGTACAGCACAATTTATAAAAAAACCATATTTCTCGGAATCCGTAATATCGCAATTCTTCCTGATCTTGAAGTTGGATTTGATAGGAAATAGCCTCATCCTTATGCTATGGACTGCAGTCCTTTCCATCTGTTGCACCATATAGACTGGCCCTGAATAAAACCCAGGTGAACAGTTGGATGTTTGAGCCTGAGAGCTCTTAAAGATTCAGCAAAGTTACCTTCAATTTTTCATCCCCTTTCTTTCTCAGCATTAAAACAGACCATAGTAAAATATTTCCTTGAAATCTTCCTGTAATGTCCTTGACCATGATTATGTGTGGCGTCGCAATTCTTTTTTCCAACAAGCCATATCTGGAACAACATGAATATTGACAGCAGTAGACTTATATGTTTTATTTCCAAAAAGAACTCAACCGAAAGACTTTACACAATATGGTGATAAGTTTGATTTTTCTTCATCAAAGATCACTTCAACTTATTGCATTTATTTCCATTAAAAATCAGTACAAATAATATGAAATCAACTGACAAAGACCTTCAGTAAAAATAATGACAGATCTGAAACAATGCAAAGATCTAGTAATGTGTGCTACCTAAATCACTGTAGCAGTGGTATGGATTGCTGTGGTAGTGGTATGGATTGCTGTGGCTGCAGTATGGATCATCCTAGCCGCAGTATGAATCCTGTAACAGCAGTATAAATTACTATAGCAGCCTTCAAAAACCCAGGTGAACAGTTGGATGTTTGAGCCTGAGAGCTCTTAAAGATTCAGCAAAGTTACCTTCAATTTTTCATCCCCTTTCTTTCTCAGCATTAAAACAAACCATAGTAAAATATTTCCTTGAAATCTTCCTGTAATGTCCTTGACCATGATTATGTGTGGCGTCGCAATTCTTTTTTCCAACAAGCCATATCTGGAACAACATGAATATTGACAGCAGTAGACTTATATGTTTTATTTCCAAAAAGAACTCAACCGAAAGACTTTACACAATATGGTGATAAGTTTGATTTTTCTTCATCAAAGATCACTTCAACTTATTGCATTTATTTCCATTAAAAATCAGTACAAATAATATGAAATCAACCGACAAAGACCTTCAGTAAAAATAATGACAGATCTGAAACAATGCAAAGATCTAGTAATGTGTGCTACCTAAATCACTGTAGCAGTGGTACGGATTGCTGTGGCAGTGGTATGTATTGCTGTGGTAGTGGTATGGTTTACTGTAGCTGTAGTATGGATCATCCTAGCCGCAGTATGAATCCTGTAACAGCAGTATAGATTACTATAGCAGCCTTCAAAAATAAAAATATTCCCCAACCTACGCACGAGATGGTTCTTGGATGAAATTATTGATACTAAATCAAAGGCTTTTTGTCCTCCAATTGATTCTAAACTATGAGGCATAGTCACATCGCTGTCGGGGCGGGGGGACGTCAAAACAGGGGTACAGGTTTTCGGGACGGGGGGACAAAGGGGCCTCAATTTGGGGATGGCGGCGGCGGCGGCGGCGGCGGGTGTATATACTATATACTATACATATGGTACTTAAAAGGCTAGTTATGAAAATATGTATAAGACTATTAAGAAGTAAAATAGCAAAATTGCAAATGGCAAATACTAAATAGTAAATACTTGAATATTGAACAATGAACATTGAAGTTTTCAATATCGAATTACTATTTAGAAATTAGAATACTCAATACTACATAAAATTTTAAATTGTCGAACTTACAAATGAAAAATTTCTATAATATGATATCAAAAGTTTTAAAGCATCTGATCATAAAGATGATTACAATGAGTAGCATGATATCAAAACAAGTACAACACCTAAATGTCAAAATGTAGTGAATCTCCTCATCACTGGAACTACTAGACCCAAGGTCAAGATCCGCAAAAGGAACATCAACCAGCCCTATATTTGAAGCATCCTCATCCTCATCAATCTGTGATGGCTCCTTTGGCACTACATCCCATTGTGCTGCTGGGCTCTCCTTGTACACACGTGTCTTGCGGTCAGTGGTACGCAAGGCACTATGTACAACCACTAGCTTCTTTGCTCTTTGAGAGGTAAGTATGTTCCTCTTAAGAGAACGGATGAAGCTATAAGTAGACCAGTTTCTTCTCAGAAGCTGAAGAACTAGAAACCTGAGACAGCAAACAAATGGCTAGTGTGGTAGTCGTTGATTTCGGTCCATGACAAGTCCACCACAAAATTGGATCCTCCTTTGCCATAGTTCTTATGTCCACTTTTGCCGCAACCTTAGAACCCCTAAGAGTAGCAAATTTTGTCCACTCAGTGCGAATCATGCCAGCAGTTTCAGCATCATACATCCTATCAATGCACCTGAAGAACCCTTCCTTCCCCTTGTCCTGTTGTGATTCAGCCATAGCACTATAAGTGGATGAACCTGAAGGTCGCGAGGCTGCCCCTGACAATGTTCCTGCTCTCTGATGCGATGTAGGAGTAGAAATATGTGGCTGCCCCTGAATTTGCTGAATAGTCTGATCACTGCTATGAGGTTTTCATCCTTTGCTAAAATGATGAACATAAATGTCCAAGCTCCGCTAAAGGGTTTTAATTTCGATAATGAGTAGAATCCTTAACTTTGAGGAATTATCCTTATTTTATAGAGCTTCATTTGCTGCTTTTATTTTTTCTTAGACAAGGTCTTTTAATCTCATTAAAACAACCTTTTAGTCACAACTAATAATAATAATGCATAAGTTATCCCTTTTTAGCATTTTACATAAAATTAAAAACACAAGGATAAATTTAAATCATTATTTTAAAAATATTTCCCACTCAACTTCTTTAACCTATGGGAAATTAGAAATAGGCTATGGTTTCACTCCATTAATTTAATTCGGAAGTGGGAACATGACATTTCCACTTCTGCAGACTTGAGATTGATGTAGAGTTGGAAATAAATGGGTGAGTGTAATTGGTTAACATACACAAATCTACACTGAAACTAGGAGAACGTGGGAAAATGATTGTTTGACGCACCTTATTTGCATCCAACACAATACATGGAAAACCATATTTGTTGGATTTCTTAGTATAGCACTTCTTCTCATGTTCAAGTTGATGAAAAACCAAGAAGCTTGTTGCAAACTGTTTGTAGTGAATAGGATGTGAGCATTATTGAGGATTGAGTTTGGTTTCTTGCAATAAAAGTTAAACCTATGCTATTATTATTTTGATTCCATAAACTTTTCCATGAAGAGAATGCCTCTTGAAAGTTTAGTCCAAGCTTAGAATATTCTGCACGACTTTTGGGTTGATATGGAGTACAGTGTTGAGTTCTGATCATTGGTTGTGAGATCTGTTCCTATTTCCTTAGAGGTCTGGCAAATATTGCAACTTGTTATAGAGAAGACATGGGTGCCTAATCTTGTTTTATTTTTCCTTTTAATTTCCTTAGATTTGATTGAGAATCCTGGTTGAGGTGGCTGCTGAATTTTAGAGCATATTAATTGTTCATTTAGTACAAAAATATCCCTTAACTTAATTTGAGCTATCATGTCTTCCATGACATGTCTGGCAAGATGAATATCTTTAGTTTGATCAATAAGTTTAACTTGAGGTTCTATTAGGGCCTTCACTAATATAAGATACTAAGACAAAAGAAAACCATGCATGATACAACTGCTGGATAAATTTGGACACTGATGACAACCTCGGGTCACCAACTACAGGCCAACCAAAAATTTCTGGACTAACAGAAGCAGGGCCTAACTGCCCAAAACCTGATCTTACAAAAGGACAATTAGAGCTACTCAGCCAAATTCCACCATCCTGAAACTCCCTTGCAAAAGGATGTGTACAATCAATAAAACCAGGGGCTTTGCCAAGTCTGTGGTTGCATATTGCCCCAGAGGATGCAGGCTTCAGACAACACCTATTCTTTGCTATTGCTTCTCTCTTAGCTTCAGCATCATTATAAACTGCATGCCAGGCTTGAAGAATGAGCATTTTTCTACATGAAAGATTGCTATATCTGTTTTAGCTTTTTAATTTGCAACTCAAATTGGAACAATATGTGAGTTAAAATCTCTCTTTAAATTGTAAGGGTAAGTTCTGTGAGATCTAAACTACCCTAGAGACTATAAGCTATATACAAAATATATAGTTATCAACACTATATAATATTGTTCAGGTTGTTTGAATAGACGAAATAATTTACTTTCCACCTGTATTTTTGCCTGAATTATGAGCATATATTGTTCAGGGTGTTTGTATAGACGAAATTGTTAATATTTTCCAGATTTATGATAGTAATCAACAAACTATAGAGATCTTTCAACTAAGCACAGGAAATAGAAAGAGGAAATAACCAAGATAGGAGAGATAGTACCCAGAAATCAAGATTCACAGTATGACTTGACTTTGTGTTGATCCTCGATCAGCAACTTTAAATCTCTCTGATTTATCCTTCAGTATGCAATCTAGGTCATATGTCAATCTGCCTTTTATGTTCCTCTATCGATGCTCAATGAAAGCTGGAATATAACTAACAACTTCAATTCTCTTTGCAATTCACTTTAGCATCTAGGCAGATTTCGCTCCAATTTGATGCCTAATGATAGTCCTTTAGCAATGCTTAAAGGATCGAACTCACTTGCAGAGATATTGAGAGGTTTGTACAGAATTTATC
>MU227863.1:0-16903 GCA_018584345.1 Thuja plicata | reverse complement strand
TACCTTATTCAGTAGTATCATAGATGATATACTTATGAAGGTAGAATCCTATCTACCAATATGATGAGTCGTGTCATCATTCCCAAGGTGTAGATATCATATCTACATGATGTTATCAACCAAGTGTCGATTGATCAGATCCACAAAATATCAAGTCCATGATATTAAGATAACATCAAGCACCAAGTTCCAAAGTGTGGATTAATTTTAAATCCAAGAATATCTATGATATTCAAAGCAACATCAAGTCCATGATGTGTACCAATAAATTTGTGGATATCTAGATCCACGAGTCATCTTGACTCAGCCAATTGAATATCAAGTCCATGATATTTATGGTATCATCAAGTCCATGATGTATACCGATCAATTTGTGAATAACTAGATCCACGAGTCATCAAGACTCAAGAGATGTCAAGTCCATGGCATCAAAAACAACATCAAGTCCATGATGTTTAAGAGCATTGGCCTTACGAATATCAAGTCCATGATATTTACCAAGTGCTTGGAGTAATGGTTTATTGCCATCAAGTCCATGATGTCCACAAACTACTCAGATGTGGATCCCTGATCCACAAGATATCAAGTCCATGATAACATGAGTATTGGTCTAACGAATATCAAGTCCATGATATTCACCACATACTCAGAGCAATGGTTTCTAGACATCAAGTCCATGATGTCCACCAAGTGCTCAATAATGGATCCCCGATCCAAGAGAAAAATATCAAATCCATGATATTCTCTAAATCTCCAATTCATAATAACTTTAGCCATGAGCATAAGTGTAACAAAATGAATAATCATAACCAAATGAATTTCATAAGCAAAATCTTATCTCATGAATCCACATGAGCATAAGAATAACCAAAATTAAATCTTATCCACAAAATACATGAGAATATGAGTCCATATATGCATAACCAATGTATGTCTTACACATATCCAAAAGTAGTTCTCACATAGAACCAGTATGCAATATAATTTCCACTATAACAGAAATATGTTCTCAAATAACCATGAGTATATGCCAAAGAAGGTATATAAATCAACGCTAACATATTCCAATGCTAAAATAAACCAAGAGATGTAATCACTCATATAGTTTCCTACTATGAAAGAAATGTGTTCACACATGTACACAACATAAGCAAGGTAATGTAAAATATAACATATGTCAATGTGAGGTATGCTCCCATGCATACACAGTCAGAATATCACAATGTATGTTTCCACATAAAATATGCCAAATATGCCAATATCTATGCTGAATAAATAGTTATGTATGTTGCCATCCATACATCAATGTAAAGTAGTTAATTAGTTATGCTAGTGACCAGCTGTATGGGTTTCCATAGCAGCGTTAGGTGTAACATATGTCAGCGTAACTATACATAACAGAAATGATATCAAGTTCATGATATACATCAATAACTTTACAATCAGTAAAACGTCAAAAGTATGAACCGAATGAATTCATCAAAACACCATCATATTTTCCATTGAAATCACAACACTTTATCTAACAACTTAATCTAAATGAGGGAATTATGAAACCAAGCAAGCTTCAAGATATCAAATAATCACCAACTTCAATGAAAATTTTATTGTCTCAATAACCCATAGCAACAATCTCAAAGTTCTACTGCTTACAAATGACAAGTGAGGCCTTTATATAGGTCCTCGAATACAACGGGTGGCCCGGATGAAAACAATAACCGACGACCCATATTTTGCCACCTCAGCTCTAATTAGGGTTAGGGCAAGAAGAAGGAATCTACATTTATGAGCATAACTATGAGGACCAATCGGAAGGAAAATCTTCACTATAGTGGGTAATAAATATCAATTATGCATGCATGCTCAGAAGGAAAGTGGGGTGCAATAAATGACCACTATGTATGCCCACTATGCATTGAATGCACTGTTTGTCTTGAATGGATTATTCTTGATTCCCTTCCTTAAATGTGTTGACTTTGACTTAAAGATCTTTGACTCGCTGGTGTAGATGACTGGGCGCCATGTCAGCAATTCATCATTTTGTAATCCAAATCCAACTTTGATTACTTCTTTTGAAATTATCTTTCCTTTGATCGTTTTTTGCCTCCGAATTTATCTTCTGAAAATGTATTGAATTCCTTTGTCGATGATTTAGTGATCACATTCATGCCTCCTAGCGCTAGTTTCTGTTGATGGCGCGACGATGGAAGGTTTACGTACCACCAATGATCTGGTTTTCTAAGTTGTTCCAAATGAATTTTAATTCAGCTCTCCTAGCGCCAGTTTTTGTTGATGGTGTGACAATGGGGGGTTCGTCGTGCAATAATTCTACCTTTGATGATTCTTCTTGTTGATTATGACTTGAGATGATTCGAATTTCAATTTTGTCCGAGTTTTTTGAGATTTTGAAGTTTTCCAAGATTTCCCAATTTATTAATTTTTTCAAAATTCCGAAACTTTCAACATTTCCAATTTTTCAATTTTTCCGATTTTGAACCTTTTTAAGACTTCCATTTTTTTCCAAGATTTTGGAATCTTAAAGATTTCCAAGATTTTGAAAATTGGGGACTTCATTTTCTTATATTCCTCTTACCCCTCCGAGCACATATTGAGCATGGTGGAAGATTTTATCGTGCTTTGACTTTCCCTTGCCAGCGTTGAATTGTGCTTGGGCACACGTCGGGGAGACTGACGGTTTTTTTTAGATTTGAAAATTCCACAAGCTGGTGGAAATTGCGTTCTGGCGCACATTGAGCATGGTGGAGGATTTCCATGTCTTGGAAATGTTCCATGACTCCTTTGACTTGCGCTCCGGTGCACTTTGGATGTGGTGCCGGATTAGGAAACTTTCCTTGTCTTTATGCAAATCGCACTTGGGCGCAAATGAAGGTTGTAGGTGGATTTTTTGTTTGTTTTACAATCCTCGATTTGTGTGGAATTGTGCTGAGAGCATATGGTGGTAATTGGCAGTCTTTCCTTTGTTGGCTTTGTGCTAGGCACCCACGGCTATCAAAAAATTGTGCTGGAGACCGGAGAACATATTAGCTTCTCCTGTGGATTTTTCTTCGAACGTGTTTCCTTCGTTTCATGCATTCTGTGCTCATGGCGTATCCTTTGGCTTCGACAGTGGATGTTCCCTTCACACATTTTCCTCCACTGTAGCGATTTTGCGCTCAGGGTATTGGCGTGGAGGATTCTCATTTCATTCCTTGTTTGATGTGTTTCGTGCTGGGCATGCAAACATTTCCTTCATTATCTACATTTTGTATTCTAAGATTCTTCTTGTCTCATTCCTTCCTTCCGACTTTCTTTTGCCTTCATTCCATGGGTCTCGCACTGGATACATGTCTTTGGAGATGAAGTAGTAAATCAAAGTTGTAGACTAAGCGATGGGAAATCTCTGTCTTGGTGTTTGAACGTTTTTTAATCTTCACAATGGAATTCGATTCCAAATTTTCGTTCATATACACAACATCAATGGCGCTCTTTCCTCCTGCAAAGCCCTCTTGTGGACATTTCCTCCTTTCATTTTCTTATTCCTCCGTTCACTAAAAATTGTGCTCGAGCCCCTTGGGAGAACATTTGTGAATCATCCATTTGGATGGGATCCTTGCATTTCCATGAGCCATCGCTCGGGTGTATTCAAACCTTGTTTGAGTATTAGATTTCTCCTTGGCATTGCCGCTTTCATACTTCATGGTATCAGAAAGATTTGTCTTTGCTGGAAATGTTGTTTCCAATGAAGTATTTTTCTTTTTCTTTGCTCTTTATACCCCACTAATGTCGTTTTTGTGCCTTGAGCGATTTTTTCAGTTTATCTACATCGTGCCATCCTCGGCCATATGGAATCCATGCTGGGTGCATTTAGAGGTGGCTTATGGGCGCCTATTTCTACACAAGGTCTCATCACCGTTTAGGATTTGGAAGAATTTTAGATCACTATGAATGGTTTCCATGAAACATAGGCAAATTGTGCCCTTGGCTTAGCAAACTTCTTGAATGTTCATGTCTTCATTCCAAATGCATTTTCGGGTCTCCACGATCCTTACTTTCTTTAACACGCCCGTGATCATGTAGCATTTGTGCACTGGGCTCATGCGGGGGCATGTAGGTATTTGCCGGGTTTTCTTTAACCATGTTCCCCGACCAAGAAGAAATTCTGTTGTGGAGCTATTGGAGCCCACCATTCTAATGAGCAGGATTCAAGGCACAAGTGGGACTGGTGCCATGGTTCAAATTCCGTGCCAATTTTGCTATCATCATCATTTCAACTTTGCCGCAACGTTTCAATACATCCACACAGTCTGAAGTTTCAGCAGTGGCTCGTTTCTAGCAGATTTCAGAACTCAAATAGAATGTATCTCTCCTTATGTCGTCAACCTGACTTCAACTCGCATCCACACATTCATCCCTTTGTAGTTTAGCAGAAAGACATTTCATTCCTTGATTTTGGCAGGTTGTGGACATGTAAGTGGATTTTTCCTTGGTCAGTTTTTCTCATTTTGCTCTCTTTGCTTGGGTGCATATGAAAGGGGTACGAACGATACCTATTTTCAAATTCATCTTCCGCCTTTGGTTGCCAAGTTACAAATCTTGTAATTTGTTGGAGAATCCCTAATCTTGTGATAATTCCATGCCTAGACAAAATTTACATCTCTCACAGGCATGAATCTGATAGTGTTGTCAAGGCTTTGCCTTCTAATGTGTATTTTGGTGAGGAATGGAATTGAATATGCTTCTACTGGACTTCCTTTGGAAGGCTTTACCTAAGAGGCTCAAAACCTACCCTTTAGAGAAATCAAACTCAGAATTATACTCAACCACCTAGGACATACTTCAAAATTGGAACCATGAATGGCCAAGAACTAACCTTGATCCAAAAACTTTGTCCAATTATCACCTCTCAGCTAGAATGGAAGGAACCTATGGAGACCAGAGCTATAGCTACTGAGACGACGCGGAACAAAAGGGCCAAGGGGACTGAAAGAGATAGGGGTCCCATCCTTGATGGGCGATGTGTGATTAGGTCACAACAAGTCCTTGGAACTGAAATAATGTTATGTATGCATTTCATGTCTATTGATATAAAATTCTTCTTTCCAATACCTTCTCCTTTAATGTGATGTATATTATACATTTGGACAGAATATGAAAAGCTTAATTAAATTTTAAAGAATATTTTTTGTATGATATGGACAATAACTTTGGATGCTTATTAACATGTTACATGTCATGCTTGCAGATGATACTAGCATAGATATCTTAAATACATATATCTGTAAGGTATTAATCATGAGGTGCACATCTAACCTATTGATAAATCCAATACAGGCACTTGAGACTGATATCTTTCAATGTCTTTTAGAGAGATGTATTTTAAGGTATCTATCTTGTAGCTGATAAAACATTCCTTTTAAATCATTAGTTTTTGGAGTAAAAGGCGTAAAGCCTGATTACTTATTAATATCTAAAAGCAGCACATAATTACAAAGATAGTAGATCTGAATAACTGAGCATAGAAATAGACCAAAAGCTTCTTAAGAAAGTTGAAATTTGTGAAAACAGAGCCATTTCACAAAACCCTCTGAAAGCAGAAGACTTGAACTACAAACATTATACTACTAAAGAAACCTCCCACATATAAATGTATAATTATGTTCTTTATGATCATTGCTTTTTCTTTCTTTTGTTGCATGTCCAGTAAGGCAAGCAACATTTTAAAACTATCAGAAGTGCACAATTCATTTTCGTTTAGATCTTTTTTGTTAGATTATTTTTTCTTTCAACCTGAAGGATCACATGTCTTCTATCTATTTCTGCCTGCTCCAATTCTTTATTTTTGTGATTTTTATACAATATATAAAATCAGTTTGTGTCAGTAAATCAACTTTTGCTTTGCACGGCTTATATATGTTAGGTTATGTTTGTATGCTATGCTGGAAGCAAACTCCATTTGATAGCATTAAACAGGTTAAGAAATGTGAGAATAAGTTTAGAAGTTTAGAACTAAATCTTGTTAATCTGCAGAGATAAAAGTGTAAAGATAATGGTTTCAATGCATCTTCAGCTAACATACATATATTGTGCCCAAAGATTTTGCTCAATTTAAAAATAATTAGAAACTTTATATATAACTAAAACATGGAATTCCACACTACATTAGCTATTTAAATTATGTTCTCGAATCTTTCTCGAATCTTTCTCAACCACTTGAAATTTTACTGTCAGCACCTTTCATTGATAGTGTGATAGAAAGTAATTGCTTTTGATACTCTTGTATCAAAAATTCATCGTCCTTTGTAATCTTCAATTCAACACATTTAAACTTTTCTGTGATATTTTCTGCTGCACTGCATACATTTCACGTGTTCTCAGTCATGCAGTGTTTAGCTACACGTTCAAGAAAGTTACAATATCAATAATTGTTTATCTGTCTCTTTTCTTGAGAATAATTAAGTGTATTTTTGGAGGTAGGACATTGCTTCCAATATTTAGCTATGCAGTGATAACATACAAGAAATAGAAGTCCAAGAAACTAATATTGGGAATGTGATTTGCAGTGTAATCTTCTGTGAAGCTGTGGCCATATATGGAGTTATTGTGGCTATTATTCTACAGACAAAGCTGGAGAGTGTTCCATCTGCAAATATATTTCATCCAGAGTCTATGAGAGCAGGGTTTGCTATATTTGCATCTGGCATCATTGTGGGTTTTGCCAATTTAGTTTGTGGGTATGTTTAAATATCTTCATTTTTGGTTTTGAAACTTTATGTTAGTTTCCTAGGTTGAAAATGTAGAATTGGTTGTGTTAGACCTAATGTGGCACCATGTAATAGCATTGCAAGTTTTCGGTTTAAAACGGTGGATGTAAAGGTGATCTAGCTACCTGGTTTGTCGTCTTTGTAAGGCACATTCTGAAAACATTCCCTCTTGTAGTTATTTCATTGTTGTTATTGATAGTGTGATATGTTTTTGCAGAGTTTGTGTTGGTATAATTGGAAGTAGCTGTGCACTTGCAGATGCCCAAAATTCTTCACTATTTGTGAAAATTTTAGTAATTGAAATTTTCGGAAGTGCACTTGGGCTGTTTGGCGTAATTGTTGGAATCATTATGTCGGCTCAAGCAGCATTTCCAACAAAGGTTCAATAGGAGGCACAAGTTAAACATATGAATCTAGCATTCTTGTGTATTTGCTAGTATATATCCAATATTCAGTTCATCTGGTGATGTCTACTCATGTCTATATTCCAGATTAATACATCTGATTTCCTTTTTATCAGGCTTTAGAGAGTAATTATGAATTTATGAAAATCTCTGATTGGAGTATTTGTGTAGGAGAGTTCAGCTTATCGCAATAAACTTTGAACTTATTCAGCCATTGCTAGTTTGTCTTTCCAAAATTTATAGTGGAGTAAAAGCACTTTTGGCATTTCAGTTGTGCTTGTTGAACATTCATTTCATTGTGATAAAAAGGTAAGTGAGATGAATGGTGAATACGGTACTTGCAAGAATTGAGCAAACTATTCTGTTTTTGAATTTAACTGCTGCAGATGAATAAAGATCTTAGCATTTGAGAATTTTTTTCAATTTTGTACCTCAATATTTGTGGAATGTGTGTTATGATTCCGAAGAAGAATATTGTAAGAGATAACAGGAGATTTTTTTTAGAATCCGGCGCTGTAAAAGGTGCTTTCTTGCAGCTTATATTGATTACCAATATTTTTGCAAGGCATGGGGGATTGTTTATTTATTTATTTGAGACTGAAACAACATTACCTGGGAATTGAATAGTAAATACAAATAAAAAGTCTATAACATAAAGGTGTGCTTTATAATTGGTAAAAATAAATTAACTTGTGCATCCTTTTCCAACAAATTTAGTTTTGAATAATCTGACACAAGAAAAGATGTAACTCAACACATAATGGGATGCACCCCTAATGAGATCTTATTCTGTGATCCGAGAACAGTGGCTCATATCCATGATTGAATAAGGAATGATTTCTATAGAGCTAAAAGAGTATACCATTATGTTGGTGGTGTCTAGAGACACCGAAAGGATGTATTCGTTATAGGATTGGATAAACATTGGAAATGCATAAGAATTTGATGTTTGAGATGGTGGAAATGTACCTTTCATATTTTCCATTTGGTGGACAAATTATGTGTAGATGCGATGTAATCTAAAGAAAAGCGCAAGTTATATTGATAAGGTACATATAATCTAATGGTATGCCAAAAGTATTGGTAATGCAAAGGGACCCGATAAAATTGGTTTTACATATTCTAACATTTGTTCTTATAATTCTGCCTTGGGCTACAATAAATCTTCAGCCACAAGTCTACAATTTTTGTGCTCATTTACATAGAGTCCCTCTTTGTATACGTTAGAAGGGAATTTGCAAAGCTAAATACGGGTTTGTTGTAATTTGTATGTGAAGAGTAAATTTAGTAATTGATATTTATTAGATGGCCAAAGGAGTAAGGTATAAACATGGGTATCAACCGTGATGTCTACTCTAAAATCAACATCATTAGCCATATAAAGCAGAGTCAAGCTTTTTCCAATAGAGCAATGGTGAAAATACACTTACCTGTTATGAATGGTGAGGCCATTTAGAGATGAACAATGAAGAACATGATACTTAAAGGACAAGATGGGTATGGGAGGAGCAAAAGACCAAACGAGATTATGTTGAGGATTTAAGTGAATGATCATAATATTGATAACCTCGAGATAATGATGGTATGATGTCTTAGCTCCAGCTTAGCTCATCCCAGTACCTTAAATTCATTGACGAAGGAGATGCAAATTCCACTACGTCAATTAACAACAAAATGTTAGTAAAGCATTTTTGAAGTATACACAAACTTTTCCAGGGCTTGTAATAAGCATTTATAGTACTGAGAGACAATGCTTTAATTAAAAACAAATAAAAAGTATACACAAACTTTTCCAGGGCTTGTAATAAGCATCTATAGTACTGCTAGACAATGCTTTAATTAAAAACAAATAAAAACAAAAACAAAATGTTGCTTTGAAATCCAACAAATGAAATTTATGCACCTTGAAGAGAATACATGCGTATGTCTAGGTAGCTTACAGTGGTGACAATTAGCTCGCATTGTTTTAAAAATATGCTTTTGATGACACTTAAGGGCCCATTTGGTTTCTGGTATTAACTTAGAATAGTCATTATTTAATGTAAGAATAAAGTAATTCGCTGTGTGGCCATTTTTTGAATTCCTGAATTAGAAATTAATTTTCATTTTGGGTCAATGCATGGATTAATTAATTTGAAAAAAAACTTGGAATTCATTTCTTATTTCAGAATAAGCTATTCATGGATTCAAAATTACAGCAAAATGGATAAGTCATCGGGTCCGTGTGTGCACGGTTCTTTAGGTTTTGTGGGAAAATTATTATTATTTTATATTTTTTTTATTTGATTAATTTTTTTTAAAGTTAATAATACATAGTTTAATTTACAAATATATAAGTTAAAAATACATATATATTTTAATTAAAAAACCAACAACAAAAATGATAAGTTCAAAAATTAAAATTCGTAAGAAATTTTTTTAAAAGTTAATAATACATAGTTTAATTTACAAATATATAAGTTAAAAATACATATATATTTTAATTAAAAAACCAGCAACAAAAATGATAAGTTCAAAAATTAAAATTTGTAAGAATTTTTTTTTTTATAATTATAATTTTTTAATAAGTTAAAAATATTCAAATTAATTAAAAAAATGAAAAATAATCCTTATTCCAATTCCACATTATGGGATCCAAACACAGAATAACTTATTCCAGCTTTCGTTTTCAAATTAATCCGAGAATAGGTCCTTATTCTAGAAATAGGCTAAGGAGGTCTAGGTGATGCATGCAGGAAATACAAGTTGGTAGGACCAGGTAGTAGTAAAGTTTGAGTCATGATAAGCCACGAGGTTATGGATGGATTAGGTTTGGATAACAAGAATCCAATATGTACTAGGCTCATGCTAGGATGGGTTCATATCTCTCTAACAGGTAAGAGTTTTGATCACATATAAATGTTTGAGGAAAATATAGTTAAGAGGATCTCAACAAACAAAAACAAGCTTTGAAATATGAGAGAATTGACGGTCGTAATCTTCATCATTTAACTTATCAATCTAGGGTGGTGTCCATAGCTGTATACAACACTTGCAGAAATCAAACTTACTCTAGAGGACACTTGCATAGAAATCAAACAAAAATCAAATTTACTCTAGAGGACACTTGCATAGAAATCAAACTTACTTTAGAAGACACTTGCATGAAAACAAATTGTTAATCTATCTCACTTGCTAGAATTGAAAAGACTAATCTAATTCAAACTTGCTGGAAATGAATTGCTTGCTTAAATTATATTTACTACAAGAAATCTAGAAATACATTGCTAGAAATCAAACTATAATCTATCATATTTCCTGAGGTTAAAAAAAGACTTTTGAATCACCCCTTTGCTCAAATAATTACAAAGCATTTGTAGAATACTTATTCTATATTTACTCAACCAATGTGCAAAGAATGTGGATCTCAGATCCTATTTTTGAGGGGGCATTTACAAAACTTCGAGTAAAATAGAATTGTTGTCTTCCATCCCACCTCCTGAATTTTAGTCAACTTCAGTCATTAACTGCTCCTTACTCTTTGCAAACTATTACAAACACTCATAAGGGTTTTTTGACATTTTGTCTACCTTCCAGATCATTTTGAATTTCTTAATTTCATTAAGGAAAAAGGAAGATATTGTTGTTTTACCGAGTTTAGGTTTTTAACTGAATCTGCTATCATTTATCACACCACTTCTATCTCAATCATATTCAATGATGAGCCGATCCTTCCTCGATGTGAATGACACCAAATTCTCAAAAGGGTTGTCAACCCTTTTAAGTGTAGTTTCTAGATCATTTTGAAGTTTTGAATTTCATTGAGAAATGGAAGAAATATTGCTATTTTACTGGGACTGCATCTTTGACAATTTTCCGGTGCTTGATTTAGGAAATCTCCAAGTTCTCAATGTGAATGAAGGAATTACTCATCAATTAAGTTGGCCAAATCATTGCTTCTGATCATGAATATCATGCTACAATCATGTAACCACATTTGAATGATTTGGTAACTTTAGTTATTTTTTGTTGAAGAGAGATAACACAGTGTAACTTGTGCAACTGCAACTTGCATGAAACAAATACTTTATCCATTGATTTATGAATGATTGATGCTCCATGAATGTTGGAATGTGCTCGTAGTCTAAACGAGTCTTCTTTGTCCTCTCCTAATGTCTTTAAAGAGTTCTAAAGTGTCTAAAGTTCTTTGTAATATGGAGCTCTCTACAACAAGTGCTTTTGAAACCTTTTTCTTGTCAGAGTTATTTAATAAACCATTCAATTGCATTTTAATATCTTGCTCACTCATGGAGGCATATTAGAATTGATTCGCATCACATTTATGTACTAAAAATAAATCAAATATCTACTTTATATTCTACCTTAAACAACTAAAGAACTTTCTATTATTGCTCAAATTCACTTTAACGTCAATATTTTAAGAAGAAATATATGATTTTCTTGGGTTAATGATGAGACAATTTTTAGTCTCATCAAGAATGACCTAACATGCACCTTGAAATCCAAATATGTAGTTATATACAACTCCCTAAAAATAAATGAGGAAAGAACATGTAAAAGAGTTGGGAGAGACATAGAGCAGTGTGATTATATGTAAACATGGTAGATATGCGAGAGAGCTCAAACCACAAAAGGAATAAACCTATTTTGACACACCTCTTTAGTGTCATTTATTGTAGGCCAAATATGTAGTTGGGGATTCGACACCCGATTGCATATAAAGAACACACATGCTATTTGGGTTTTAAAACCTGATTTACATGTCTAATTTGGGTTTTAAAACCTGATCACATGTTATAAAACCTTCTTTATGCAGTCTCGGGTCTAAAGCCCGATTTGACACAAAAAGCAAATCTTTACATTTTTGAAGGACAAGTACTGGACTAATGCCTCATAAAATGTTCCTTAGAGCATATACACTATGAAACTAACTAGTTTTGTGGGGATTATCCCATGTATTGGCTAGTGTTCAAAATGAGGATAAAAGCTAACTCTGATTGGGGAACTTCTTTCAATCGTCCTTTGAAATGATTGAAGGGAGTAGAATCTTGACTTCTAAGTGCCTTCATCTATCCATTGCTGAATATAGTCAAGTGACAACAATGAAAAAAAACTAAAAATAAAGACAAAGACTTAATAAAAGTAAAATGACACAAAAATTATACATATATTTACAATACTCATTTGTAACTTCATTGTGTGAGAGGTTTCAGATGCTGTCTACTGTGAGGCAGCAACAAGGGACTTCCATCTTGATATAATTGTTTTCACCAGAGACTTGGTGAATTGTAAATAGTCCATGCCATAGAGAGTCAAACTTCCCGTGCATGCCTTTGGGTTCCCATCTTTTGTTCCAAAGCAAAATGAGGTCTCCAACCTTGAATTCTTTTGTTTTGCCTTCTTGTCAAAGAGAGTCTTGACTTGCTTTTGGTGTTTTATAATGTGATCCACCACCCATGTATGTTTCTCCTCTAATTCAAAAAGAAACATGATATGATTATCCAAGGCACTGTCAAAGGTTTCATCTTCTATGACCCTTGCCAACTTTAGAGTAGGAGACTCCAAAGTGATTGTATCTCAACATTCAAACCACACAACAACTGAAATGGGGACATACCAATGGCCCACTTGGGTCTATTACTGTCTACCCACAAAACATCATACAATGCCTTGTGCTATGACCTTTGGTTCTCATCTACCAACTTTCAAATGATGGTCACAAGATTCTTGTTGCTTGATTCACCCTGACCATAACCTTGAGGGAAATAATCAGATGAATGAGCAAGTATGATTCTGTGTTCAAAACAAAATTGAGTTATCTCATATCAAGAGAACATAACTGTATTGTCCGCCACAATCTTGCGTGGAACACCAAACCTTGAAATAATGTTCTTTTTAAGAAAACTACATACTAGTTATGAAGTATCACGCTTCATTGTTATAGCCTCCACCCACTTGGTGAAATAGTCCATTGCAGTGAGGATAAGGGTATGTGCCACACTTGAAGATGGATTTACGACACCATTGAAATTGATTCGGGCCATTGTTGGAAATGTTCTTCGATCACCACCAACTTAAGGGGTTGTGCTACTAACTTCTTCTTACCCAAAAAATATTGACAAAGATCACACTTGCATGCTCAACTGTATGCATCTTGGAAGAGTGTGGGCCAATAATAATTTTCCCTCAATATCTTTTGAGTTGTTACCAGAGCAGAGAAGTGTCAACCAAAAGCCTTATGGAAGGATTCCAATAACCTTACTTGTGCTTTGTGAACACAATGCAAGAAGGTTCCATCCAAGCTCCTTTTGTACAAACTATTATCCCAAAGAATAAAGTTTTCTACCTTGAGCTTCACATTCCTATTATCCTTGTATGATAAATGTGTTATACATTCACCATAAGTAAGAAAATAGGCAATGTTGGAATACCATTCATCAGTTGTACTAACAAACAAAACTATTGGGAGATATCTAAATTGTCCTCTTCTTTACTTATTTTTTTCAGCCATAAGTTGACATAAACCTTTCTTACAGACCAATTTTATAGGCTTGATCTTCATGTCATACTCTTGATTATTGGAAATCCAATTGCCCCTCTTGGCTTTTAAATCTTGTTGAGTTAAGATTCACTTAACAACGATGTCAAGAACCAAGAAAATGACATGGGAGTTCAAAAATGTGATACTTAAAATACTTCACTACTTTAACCATAGAAAAAACACGTTTCCCAATCTAGGAATATTTCAATTCATAATTCTTTAATGGATAACTCATGAAAGCAATGGGAGATTCAATCCCCTCACCATTCTTCCGCATTAAAATAGCGTACATGATATGCTCTGAGGCATAATTCTACATGATAAAATCCTTCGTGTAATCTGGGTAGATTAATACTAGGGCACATACAATTTCCTCTTTAATATCCTTTTAGGCAACTTTACCTTCCACACTCTAATGGAAAACAACTTTCCCTTTCATCATATCAATGATATGACAAGCCTTCGTTGCAAAATCAAGAAGAAACCTCCGCAGAAAATTCACCTTTCAGAAGAAAGAATGTACAATTGTCTTACTCAAAGGAAGATAAATAATTTAAATAGATTAATCCCTTCTTCAGATATAATGTGTCCAAGGATTTTGCCTTCGGTAACCCCAAAAACTAACTTCTTAGGATTTAGGGAAATTCTGTGTTGCTGGTATCTCTCAAAAAATTATTACAAATGATAAAAATGATCCTGCCATTTCTTGGAAAAAATAGTCAAATCATCTAAATGCACATGATGAACTTACCAAGTTTATTATTTGAATAATGGCTTTGCGTTCAGGGTTTCCTCCCCTTCATGAAACTTAAGATCCTGCAACTCTACCCTGCCGTCTCCCAAGATTGCTGGCGGATGCCATTCTGAAACTATTGGTGTGGGGTCTAAGGGTGGGGGGATCATTGTCCGTTCCATGTTTTCCTGACCTACTTCATTGGGGTTGAATGGGCCTTCTCCAGCGACAACACCCTCTACTGCTGCTAGGGTCTCTGCCCATGTGGTGGCTGGTGTAATGAGACCCAACATGGTCATTTCTTCTCCAGACGATGCTGGATTCCATTTATCTGTGGTTTCCTCTGCTCCTAATCTGTCTTCTACCAAGGTTGCAAATTTGCAGTGGCCTGGCATGGGGAACATTGGCGACCTGTTGAAAAGGCGACATGCTGAGAGAGGGCCTCTGTTTTCTCCACCCAAGGTGTGATCTATCGGTTAAGGGGTTTTTAGCCTAGCCTCCCAAAGTTGCATATTGTTTGGATCTCACAACATTGGGAGCCCCTCCTTACTGGTACAGTTCATATTTACCCTATGGCCAGGGGTTGTTTTATTGCTAAATTGAGAATGTTCAAGACAAAAATAAAATTTTGTGTGATCATTTTTTTAGCTAATGATAAAACCATGGCACTCTGATTTCAACCCTTCTTCTAAAACATTCAATAAGATTCTAATTTGGGTTCAAATTCCTTATCTCCCCCTTCATCTATGGGTTGAGTATCTTTTAGAGGAAGTGGGAGAAGCACTTGGGGACTTTCTGATGGTGGATGATGAATCATTTGATATTCTTCATTCCACCTATGCCTATATTCTAGTTGATGTGGATGTCTCTAAGGGGATTCCTAGGAAGGTCTTAATCAAATCTTCTAAGGGCAGATGGATCCAAAATTTGGACTATGAAGGGATTCCCTTCAGGTGTAGAAGATATTTTCAAACTGGTCATGTGACGACTAATTGTGGATTAAAGAAAATGAAAACAAAAACTTCATGGTGGAAAGGTGCTTCAGTTCAACATTATATGACTAAGAAGAAATCTAATACCCAAAGGAGTTTCTCGTAGGTGGTTGCAGCTGATTCTCAGTGCCTTGCGAGTTCTTCTTAGGTTGTTCCTGTTACTGATGGTGGTCTTGTTGAGGCTAGTGCACCGAGGCTAGTTGCTTAGGTGATGGGGATAGTGCCTCAAGCTTCTATTTCATGTGACAATGTCTCGACCAATAATTCTGGTGGCATCTAATTTGATTCTGCTTTTCCTATAGGGATAATTTCTGATGATGCCCATGAGATGGTGGGCACTTCCTCTGTAGGAAATATCTCTTAGGAGGATGGTAGTCCAATAATAGGTTCGTTGGACTGGCACGATGAGGCAAAAAAAGTGGAAGAGGGTTGGATCACAGTTAAGGATAAGAAGGTTAAGCCGTCGAAGCCCTCTTTTGACATGAATCTTTGTTCCCATAAGCGTAGTGCTAAAGGTACATCCTGACGATCATTGGTTGGAGATGCACGAGCAAGATTTTTTTCTGGCCCTTCTTTGGTTTTTTGGGCTACTTGCTGGTGTTTTCTTGCAACTTTTGTTTCCAAGGTTGTGGGAGCCTTTTTGTTTTTCCCATGTCAATAGTTTGGGAGCCTTTAAATCCTATGGTTGTCTAGTGTTCTCAATTCCCATCTTTTGATAATGTTTTGGTTGTGGGTTCTAGATCCATTCAACATCTGATTATAAAGGGTTTTGGGTCCCTTCAAAACCTATTTTTTCCTTAATAAAAAATGATGAACTTACCAATAATTTCTCAGAAAGCTAGATCCATCACCCTTTGGAAAGTAGTGTCTACGTTGATAATCCCAAATGATATTTTGTGATATGTAAAAGTGTCCCATGGAGTTGTAAATGTGGTATTATGGTGGTCTTCTTCACTGACCTCTACTTGATTGTAGCCAAAAAAACTATCCAACATAGACAACATTTGAGATCTTATCACTGTTTGAAGTACTTAATCGATAACTGACAATGAGTAATTATCTTTAAGTGACAATTGATTCAAGTTTCTAAAATCCACACAAATGTGGATCTCCCCATTCTTCTTGCACATGGGAAAATATTTTTCTATCCACATTGAATGGTGAATAGGAAAAAATATTCATGCATTTAGCATCTTCTGAATTTCAGATAGGATTGTACTTTAAATCTTAGGGTTTTACTATTGCTTCTTTTGCTTGAATACAATGACACCAAACTTGAGGGGAATTCCACGTTGTACTTTCTTTGGATGAAAAGACTTGAGATCATCATATGAATATGCAGATACACAAATGTAATGGTGCAAGAGAGTAATTAACTTATCCTTTTTAGTAGTGCAATACTTACCAATATTAATCATTTTTGGATTGGATTCTGACCCAAGATTGTACTTTTTATATTACATAATTAACTC
>MU227862.1:516422-531184 GCA_018584345.1 Thuja plicata | reverse complement strand
CCGAGCACTTTCATGCGGCTCATGAACGAGGTTCTGAAAGAATTTCTGGGTAAGTTTGTCATTGTTTACCTAGATGATATTTTGATCTTTAGTAAGACATTGGAGGAGCATGTGATGCATATTCGTACGATATTTGATAAGCTGAGAGAAGAGAAATTGTTGATAAATTTGAAGAAGTACAGTTTTGTGAAGGAGTTAGTGTATTTGGGATTTGTAGTTTCAGAAGGTCTAAAAATGGACCCAAAGAAGGTACAGGATATCCTTGAATGGCCTACTCCAAGGAGTGCTACTGAGGTAAGATCTTTTCATGGTCTAGCTAGCTTTTACAGAAAGTTTATCAAAAAATTTAGGAGTATTTGTGGACCCTTGACTGAAATAATGGGAGGGGATAGAAAAGAATTTAAGTGGACTAATGGGGCAGAAAAGAGTTTTCAATTGGTGAAATAAAAAGTTATAGAACAATCTGTTTTAGCACTCCCAAATTTTAATAAGGTGTTTCAAGTAGATTGTGATGCTAGGGGTACTGCAATAGGAGCTGTTATGAGCCAAGAAGGTAAACCTGTTGCATATTTTAGTGAGAAGTTAAACGATGCCAAGAAAAAATATTCTGTTTATGATCAGGAATTTTATGCTATAGTTCAGGCATTAAAGAAGTGGAGACATTATCTGCTTCCTAAGCAGTTTGGTTTGTATACTGATCATCAAGCTTTGCAATATTTGAATAGTCAAGGAAAGTTGAATCAAAGGCATTTGAAATGGGTTGAATCTTTGCAGAGTTACACATTTTTTTTGAAACACAGGAGTGGAAAGTCTAACAGGGTTGCAGATGCCCTTAGCAGAAGGCAACTATTTCTGAAAAAGATGCAGATTGAGGTTTTTGGGTTCAATGAACTCAAGAATTTGTATCCAAAGGATCCTGATTTTGGTGAAGCTTGGAAAGCTTGTATAGAACCTGTTACTATAGACAGGACAAAATGGTTGGATTTCATCATCTAGGATGGTATGCTATTCAAAGGGAGTCAGTTGTGCATTCCACAAAGTTCTATGAGGGAAAATCTCATCAAGGAGAAGCATAGCGGAGGATTGGCTAGACATTTTGGTCATGATAAAACTCTTCCTTTGGTTAGTGAGAATTATTATTGGCCACAGTTGCAGCAAGATGTGAAGAAGTTTGTACAGAGTTGCAGAGTATGTCAAATGGCGAAAGGAGTGAAGCAGAATACAGGGCTGTATCAGCCATTACCTATACTAGAGAATCCTTGGGAGGATATCAGTATGGACTTTGTTCTTGGTTTACCGAGGACTCAGCACGGACATGATTCAATCTTTGTGGTGGTTGATAGATTTTTGAAGATGGCACATTTCATTCCCTGTAAGAAGACTAATGATGTTGTTCATGTAGAAGAATTATTTTTTAGAGAAGTGGTGAGGCTACATGGTTTGCCAAAGACCATAGTTTCAGATCAAGACACTAAGTTTGTTGGATATTTTTTGCGTACATTGTGGAAGAAGTTGAAGACAGATTTGAAGTTTAGTTCATCACATCATCCATAGACTGATGGACAGACAGAGGTGGTGAATAGGAGTTTGGGGAATTTTCTGAGATGTTTGGTTGGAGATAAGCCAACAGGATGGGATTTGATTTTACCACAGGCAAAATTTGCATACAATAATTTTGTCAACAGGAACACTGGTAAATCACCATTCCAAATTGTATATGGAAGTAGTCCAAGAAATGCATCTGAATAGAGAAATATAGATAAAGGAGAAATAAGTAGTTCTGAAGCTGAGGATTTTGCAGAACACTTGAAGAACATCCATGAGGAAGTGAGCACATTACCAAAATGAATGTACAGTATAAGGCTAAGGCAGATGAGAAAAGGAGACACAAAGAATTTCAGGTTGGGGATGAAGTCATGGTTCATTTGCGGAAGGAGTGATTTCCAGTTGGTACATATAACAAGTTGAAAATGAAGAAGTTTGGGCCATGCAAGATACTAAAGAAGCATGATTTAGGAAATGCATATGAGGTAGAATTGCCTAGTGAGCTGAAAATTTCACCAGTGTTTAACATTTTAGATTTGACAGAGTATCATGAAGGAGGTATTGAAGATGAGATCACAGTGGAACAGTGGAGTATTCCACCAAGTAGTTCAGATACCAAGGAGATTGAAGACATACTGGAGTCATGACAGGGTCACTTCTCAAATTACCTCAGGTGTCTGATGCAGGAGTGTCCTGGGTGTAAGGGCAATCGTGCATCACCCAAAAATATTTCTATTTTCTTTTCAATAAGGGCTACCTTGTGTAGAGTTGCTATTTATGGAAACTTGCTATTTTTAGTAAGTTTGTCATACGATCTCGGAATGTTTTGATTTTGTATGTGGAGGTTCATCTTAGTCATATCAGCCTGCCAGTAAAGTTTCATGGCTAGATCAGGTCTAGTTTTGAAGATATTGAAAATTTTTGGTATTGAAAATAGGGTACAGAAACTTCGAGCTCAGTTTTGAAGGCTTTAAAGGCCCCGAATGAGGTTGAAACTTGGGCTGAATGAAGCTTCCTTATTTTACATGTTGTAGCGCTTCATGGAATTTCTGAAATGGGGTTATAATAGTCAATCGGGTCAACTGGTGATGACTTATGGTCTCCGAAAGTTGGGCCACCTAAAATAGCATAAAATAATTTTTCTTCAAAATTTTTGTTCAGGTTTCAAAAGTTATTTTGAGCCGACTTTAACGTACTAAGCAAAAAATAAAATAATTCTAAGTTTGGTCAGCCCTAAGGGCTAAATTTCTGAAACCTTCTCGGGCAGTGGAAATTGCCTATATAAAGAAGGCTTGTAGTGTTGTCTAAGGCAGTTCGGGATAGTTCTGGGTAGATCTGGGTAATAATTTGAGGCTTTGTCCTACAGAATATTGTAAGGGGAATGCCCATGTGACTTTGCATATTGTAATTCTAAGAGCTTGTAATTCCACATTTGTGGAGATAATAAGAAGCCCATTTTCTATTCTTGCATATTGTTATTGCTTCTCTATTTCTGTTATGTTTTTGTGGCATTAAGGGGAGCGCCCTTCATCAAGTGGTATCAGAGCGAGAAGTTTCTGAGTGTGTAAATAGATCGTTGACTGTGAGGTAGTTTGCACCAGGACCATGGTTAGGGTTTTAGCACACATCGCGAAAATGCCTCCATGAAGGGAACATGGCGGAAGAGCTGGTGTTGTGACACCTGAGGTTAGAGAGCTCTAGAGACAAGTGCGAGCATTGCAAGAAGAGATTCGCAGAGGCATGAATCTTAATACCAGAAATGAAAGTGAGGATGAAGCCGAAGAAGGAAATGATGATCAAGAAGAAGTTGAATTTTTTAATCCAGAAGAAGAAAGAATTTTTTGAGCCATTTCCAAGATTGGGAAAAGACCTAAGATTGAGGTTCCTACATTTTTAGGGAATCTTAACCAAGAGGAGTTGATTGACTAGATCAATGAATGTGAAGAATATTTTGAGTATGAAGATATTGAGGATCCTGATCGGGTCAAGTTTGCGAAGGCCAGACTGAAGGGTCATGCGAAGATCTGGTGGCAGGAGATCCAATTGGAGTGAAATAGAAGAGGAAAGGGTAAACTCACAAGATGGGATCTGATGGTGGATAATTTGAAGCGACAGTTCATTCCTGTTGATTATGAGCTTGACCTATTGAAGAAAATGCAAAGTTTGAAGCAAGCAGGAAAATCTATCCACGAGTATACAGAGGAGTTCTATCGAATCCTCATTAGAACAGTCCATGTAGAAGATGATAAGGAGAAAGTTTCCCATTACCTTAATGGGTTGAGGCCGAGCATTCAGGATGAGTTGAATTTGGTTCGAATAAAAAGTATTGAGGAGGCATACTAGTTTTCCCTGAAAGTAGAAGAAAAGCTGAACAAGAAGTTTTAGAGCACGCAAAATGGAAGAGGTCATGGTGGAAGATCTGGTGGATGGTCATATGGTGGCCGAAATGAAGATTCGAAAAAGAAGGATGAGGCCAGTAATAGTCAGAATCAGTGAGGAAACAATTCTAATCACTTCCAAGATCAGAATAATAGAGACTAGAGAGGAAGACGAAGAGGACAAGGATCTAGAAGAGGAGGCTTCCATGGAACATGTTTTCATTGTGGAGAAGAAGGTCATAGGGAATTTGAATGTCCTCGGAGTCAAGGAAGAACAGACAGGAGAAATGAAGGCCAGGCTAGAGTTGCACATGTAGATGAAGATGCCAGATTGTCACATTCTAAAGATGTTGAAAGAGGAGAAACGCTGATTAACAGAAGAGTCCTGTTGAGTGGTGAGAATGAACCTGAACAAAGGAGGAGCCTGTTTCGCACCACATGCAAGTGTGAGGGAAAGTGTTGTGATGTGATTATTGATAGTGGAAGCACTAAAAATTTGGTGTCAGAAGAGATGGTGACAAAGTTGAAGCTCAAGAGACAGAAACACCCACATCCATATCAGATTGCCTGGGTACAGGATGACCACAAGGTCATGGTCAATGAACAATGCCTCGTGAAGTTCAAGATTGGCGGATACCATGATGAGGTATTGTGTGATATCATATCTATGGATGCATGTCATATGTTGTTGGGTAGACCATGGCAGTTTGACAGATGTGTTGTACATGATGGTCGTGCAAATATCTATTTCATGACAAAGGATGGAGTGTGACATAAGCTAAAGCCATTGAATGACACAGAAGAAAAGGTATGTGGTAGTGCAAGAATAACTTTTGTTGATGGAAGAAATTTCCTAAATGGTATGAAGCATGAGCATGTGTGTTTTGCTTTAATTCTAAAAGCTGGTAAGGAGGAAGTAGAAGATACTCTTGTAGAAGTTGCAGATTTGTTGAATGAGTTTTAGGATATTGTATACAATAATGTACCTAATGGATTACCACCAGTCAGGAAGATCAGTCATCAGATGGACTTGATTCCAGGAGTGAGTTTGTCGAATAAAGCAGCACACAGAATGACACCTGCACAAAGTGAGGAGTTGAAGAGACAAGTACATGAGTTGTTGTAGAAAGGATTGATCCATGAGAGTCTGAGTCCCTGTGTTATACCAGCAGTATTAGCACCAAAGAAGAATGCAGAGTGGAGGATCTGTATAGACTCTAGGGAAATAAACAAGATCACTATCAAGTACAGGTTTTCATTGCCACGAATGGATGATATTATGAACTATTTGAGTGGAGCTGTGTATTTGTCAAAGATAGATCTGAAGAGTGGATATCATCAGATTCAGATCAGAGAAGGAGATGAATGGAAGACTTCCTTCAATACAAAGGAAGGATTGTATGAGTGGTTAGTCATTCCTTTTGGGCTAACCAATGCACCGAGCACTTTCATGCGGCTCATGAATAAGGTTCTGAAAGAAATTCTAGGTAAGTTTGTCATTATTTACCTAGATGATATTTTGATTTTTATTAAGACAATGGAGGAGCATGTGTTGCATATTCGTATGGTATTTGAGAAGCTGAGAGAAGAGAAATTGTTGATAAATTTGAAGAAGTGCAATTTTGTGAAGAAGGAGTTAGTGTATTTGGGATTTGTAGTTTCAGAAGAAGGTCTAAAAATGGACCCAGAGAAGGTACAGGCTATCCTTGAATGGCCTACTCCAAGGAGTACTACTGAGGTAAGATCTTTTCATGGTCTAGCTAGCTTTTACTGAAAGTTTATCAAAAAATTCAGCAGTATTTGTAGACCCTTTACTGAAACAATGAGAGGGGATAGAAAAGAGTTTAAGTGGACTAATGGGGCAGAAAAGAGTTTTCAATTGTTGAAAAAAAAAGTTATAGAAAAACCTATTTTAGCACTCCCAGATTTTAATAAGGTGTTTCAAGTAGATTGTGATGCTAGCGGTACTCCAATAGGAGCTGTTATGAGCCAAGAAGGTAAACCTGTTGCATATTTCAGTGAGAAGTTAAATGATGCCAAGAGAAAATATTTTGTTTATGATCAAAAATTTTATGCTATAGTTCTGGCATTAAAGAAGTGGAGACATTATCTGCTTCATAAGGAGTTTGTTTTGTATACTCATCATCAAGCTTTGCAATATTTGAATAGTCAAGGAAAGTTGAATCAAAGGCATTTGAAATGGGTTGAATTTTTACAGAGTTATACATTTGTTTTGAAACACAGGAGTGGAAAGTCTAATAGGGTTGCAGATGCCCTTAGCAGAAGGCAACTATTGCTGAAAAAGACGAAGATTGAGGTGGTTGGGTTCAATGAACTCAAGAATTTGTATCCAAAGGATCCTAATTTTGGTGAAGCTTGGAAAGATTGTACAAAACTTGTTACTATAGACAGGAAAAAATGGCTGGATATCATCATCCAGGGTGGTATGCTATTCAAAGAGAGTCATTTGTGCATTCCACGAAGTTCTATGAGGGAAAATATCATCAAGGAGAAGCATAGCGGGGATTGGCTGGACATTTTGGTCGTGATAAAACTCTTGCTTTGGTTAGTGAGAATTATTATTGGCCAAAGTTGCAGCAAGATGTGAAGAAGTTTGTATAGAGTTGCAGAGTATGTCAAATGGCGAAAGGAGTGAAGTAGAATACATGGTTGTATCAGCCATTACCTATACCAGAGAATCCTGGGGAGGATATCAGTATGGACTTTGTTCTGGGTTTACTGAGGACTCAGCGGGGACATGATTCAATCTTTGTGGTGGTTGAAAGATTTTTGAAGATGGCACATTTCATTCCCTGCAAGAAGACTAATGATGTTGTTCATGTAGCAGAATTATTTTTCAGAGAAGTGGTGAGGCTACATGGTTTTCCAAAGACCATAGTTTCAGATCGAGACACTAAGTTTGTTAGATATTTCTGGCATACGTTGTGGAAGAAGTTGAAGATATATTTGAAGTTTAGTTCATCACATCATCCACAGACTGATGGATAGACAGAGGTGGTGAATAGGAGTTTGGATAATTTGCTGAGATATTTGGTTGGAGATAAGCCAACAAGATGGGATTTGATTTTACCACAGGCAGAATTTGCATACAATAATGCTGTCAACAGGAGCACTGGTAAATCACCATTCTAGATTGTATATGGAAGTAGTCCAAGAAATACATCTGAATTGAGAAAGATAGATAAAGGGGGAATAAGTAGTGCTAAAGATAAGGATTTTGTAGAACACTTGAAGAACATCCATGAGGAAGTGAGGAAGCACATTACCAAAATGAATGCACAGTATAAGGCTAAGGCAGATGAGAAAAGGAGACACAAAGAATTTTTGGTTGGGGATGAAGTCATGGTTCATTTGCGGAAGGAGCGATTTCCAGTTGGTACATGTTACCCAAATTTCTCATTTCTGTGCAATTTGGCCTAGTCTGCCCTGTCTGGCAATCCTCTGTCATGTTTTTTATGGTTTCCAGGTCTTGGCTCTGCTAAAACCCCTAAAAACCCTAAGTCTTCATGTTTAAATGATGTATTAAACCCTTAGGCTTTGTCGTGTTATATTTTGCAGTTACTTTTTCCAGTCACTAAGAGCATGTGCTTATTTTTAGTCGCGGAATCGCTTAGTCCTCAGCGTCTTCTGACTTAGCTACTTAATCTTTGTCGCGTGATCTCTTAACGCATTGGAATATTCCCTCAGCATCTTCTGACTTAGCTATTTCCTTCAGTTGCGTTATCGCCAGTCAAAGGTAACAGTTAGCAATTAAACAAAATGTTAGTCGGGTGATCGCAAGATGTTCTTGGCAGTTAGTGAAAGTTTCTCAGACTTGGCGACTAAGGGTTGTTGGGATGTCGCAGGAACAAAGTGATGACTCAGCTTCCAGTGTACAATGGAGGAACCAGTGACTATGTGACAGGTGGCATAAGACATATGGATCCTGAATGTTTGTCGTCAGGTCACTAGATAGAGGAAATGGGTTCAGCAACTTCGAGACTTGTGTTCTTTTTCCCTATGTCGCGGGATCGCAGAAAAAGTTAAGGGTAGGCCTAAGTATTAAGCAACTTAACGAAAGCCGTCTGATGCAAAGATCAGATGATCCTATAGTGGTCGCTAAGTCTGGGAATGAAAGTGTCCTACAGAGAAAGTACTCCTGACTTGGTGCAAAGGGGTTGTCGCGTAGTTGGCAGATGATTTAAGGGCATGTATTGACTGTTTGAAAAGGGTCAAAGGCTCAGACTTGGATTCTCCAACTTTGCGACTGGCATTGTCGCGTGGTCTCAGAATAGAGAGATAACATCCAGCGACTTAGAGACAAACCGTAGCAGTCAAGTCAGAGTAGTTAGTAGCCAGGTCGTGGGACAGATGATGAGTTAGGGTCCTCAGCTGGCGACTTTGATTTTATAGTCGCCATATCGCCAGATCTTGACTCGGGTTTGCCAAAGGTTAAAAGAGCACAGTTTCGCTGGGTCATGAGATGATACCATGGTTAAGGACTGAGTTCAGTGACAAGGAGAGTAATGTTAGTTGCATGGTCACCTGATTTAAAAAATGGCGGCAAAGTTTACACTGTGAATCGTGCAGTCGCTAGGAAAAAGGTAAAAGAAGAAATGGAGCACGGGTGTGCGATTAACAAAGGAAAGACTCGTTGCTCAGTCGCTGAGTAATGAAGACAAAGGAAGATCTATTTGCGGGTCTGCGATGAGCTATAGAGAAGGTGTCATCGTGAAGTCGCTAAGCAATAAGGTGAATGAAAAGAGAGGCTGCGACTACGCGATTAAGAAAAGATAGGTGCTCGTCGCTCAATTGCCAATGTTTCAAAATGGACAGAGGTCAGCTTGCGAGTTTGCGATTAAAGAGAGATGAATGTTGTCATGCACTCGCGCAAAAAATGGAAAATAGAGTAAAACCTTGGCGAGTGTGCGACTGAACAGAGTATGAGCAGAAGGAAATGTTTTGCTCGGCTACAAGATTTCTAAGGATCAGAGGGTTCCAATTACAAAATCATGCACAGAGCAGTCTGCGATCTTTGAATAGATTTGTTTCAATGTCGGTGAAAAGGAGGAGATACAGTGTGTTTCAGGACTAAGCAGAGTCATGACTGAGTTTCCAGAAGTGTCAGGAAGCTTAGAAAAGAAGTCTTGGGCAATGACAAGGAGAACACTTGGTTATGCACTCTTCACAGACAAGAGGGATAGTTATTACAAAGGAATACAGGTGAATAGGTGAGCATAGCTTTCAGATTAAACATAAATGCTACTACCCATCATCTACCAAATCTTATTGCAGTTGCCAGATCGAGGAGGAGAAAGAAAATATCTGTGAATATCTGTTTGACCTGGTCATTCTCCACCGCTTCTCTCTCTCTTTTCATCTCTCCTATGTTTTTGGGTTAGGGTTTTCCAGGACCATCCAAAGCTTGTTGCATCCTAAGGGATTCCAAGATGGTCTTAGCCCTATATATAGCTGAAAAGTTGCAATTGCAAGGGTCGATTCTTCTTCCTTTTGTTCTTACTATTTTGTAACTTTTCTGAGTTCTTGACAGAGACAAAGAGATTTTGTAACCCAGGAGTTCATTTTTATGCAGAAGGCATGCTTTGTGGAAATTTTTTGTCCTTAGTGTATTTTCGTATGAGTCTGTAACTCACTGTGAGAAGTAATATGCAGAGTTTCAATTCTTGGATCAATTTATTGAATTGTGTCAACCTTGTCTCTTTTCTGCTTGTCTGTATGTGTCTTGATTGTTGATGGATTAACTGTAGATGATTTTATTCCTCTTAATCAGTCCTTTCATAGCATCTACTTGCAGAAGAGTATGTCTGCTTGCAGGTTGTAACTAGTGTTTTATTGTTTAAAGCGGTTAACTATGAAGAAGTCTTTCCTTTTAACTGGTTTACTCATGACCTTGTTATGAAATATTGATGCATGCCTATACAGGGGACTTGTGTTTTACTTACAATTCAAAGTTAGTTGACCCAGGGGTTTATCCTGTGTGTGTTATGTTTTCATGCCAAATTTGGTGCATCACCTAGTAGGTAGTTTGCTTTCAGTTACTTCCCTTTCAAGCACTCTTTCTAACCCTTTTCCCCTTAAGTTTTACTTTCCTGTTTAAGAAGAAAATTAAGGTGATTATCTAAGATGAACCAGCCTAGAATCTGGAGGTCTCATCTCAGTTGGCATAGGTCCCACAACCTGGAGATGATTCCCTTGTTATAGTGGATTATCAAGACCAACAGAGCTTGAGATCAGAGGCGCAAATTTAGTGTATAACATTTCTGGCATGCCCGGTGGGATATAAAGAAGTTCATTATAGAATATTATGTTATCTCTGATATGCAGGTCACATAATACAAACTTTTGAGAAGTTGTTCTAACAAGTATATCTGGCGACTCCACTGGTTTCAAAGTTTCAGGCTAGCCTTGTTTAAAGGTATATGAGAAGGATTGTAACTAGGAGCTCTAAACCTACTGAGTTTTCAGAGTTGCCCTTGCGGAGAACTCACAAAGGCAGATCAACTCACAGGGAGTCCCCTGTAAGGAGAGCTCAGTCTACACCTCCTAATTCATCAGAAAGGAGGCCTTTTTCTGTTCATCACAGAAGAAGAGGAAGATCTCTAACCAGAGATCTAGAAGAGGAAGATTCAAGTGCAGCTCATATTTTTGTGAATCTTCAAGTTTCAGCCCCTCCAATGGCTAGAAATTTTGCTTTTGCACCCTTCAATCAAGGGATCCCATTAAATTTTTTAGTGCATCATGATGTACCCCTGGTGGCATTAAAGAGCTTGCTTGATTTCACAGGAGAAGGGCAGACCACAGCCTTTGAGCACATAAGAGATGTGACTACCATCTGCAGCATCCACAATATCACTCAAGAAGATGTAGCTACCAAGTTATTAGCAGCATCTCTAAAAGGTAAAGCTCTTGAATGGTTCAGAACTTTACTTGTTGGGTCTATTACTTCTTGGGATGAATTAGGGGATGCACTAAGTAAACATTTTGAGGATAAATCAGATAACTTGTCTCTGGTTGAGAAATTAACAACCATTAAGAGAGACCCTCAAGAACAAATGACAGATTACAATAGTAGATTCCTTAAGACATGGAATAGAATCCCAGTTTCAGTCAGACCATTAGCAGAGCATGCCTTCCTATACTATTTACAAATTCTGAATGGTCAAATATCTGTCATGATCTAGTCTATGGGAGGCAATTCCTTACCCCAAGCTTTTCACATAGCTGTCAGGGCTGAAAATTGTTTGATTCAGGCAGGAGTGATTACTAGAAGACCACCAATGCCTATCTTTCCTAGCCTTCAACCCATTGCTCCTGCGCAAGTGCCCCCATTTACCCCTATTCCCATATTGGCTTCCCAAGCTAGTACTAGTGGCCAGGAACATGCTAAGGCAGGTTTTTCTTAAGAATTGCAAGAAATAAAGAGTAGCCAAGCTACTAGTATGCAAGAAATGACAAACTTGCTACAAACCTTAACAAAGGAGGTTACAAGCTTGAAGAAGCAGAATCAAGGTGTCAAACCACCCTTCCAACAACAAGGCCAAGGTCCTAATCAACAATACCAGAATCAAGGAAAGCCTTATCAACAAAGTAGGCCACCATACCAAGGAGGCTATCAAGGGCAAAGATAGGGTTTTAATCAAAGGCCATTCCAACCATATAACCCTGCACCTCTTAATTCTACAAATCCAGTCAGGGATATGGTGCTTGGTCAAAACAATGTGGTTATGGATAATGAATGGTGTTTTTCTTGCAATCAACCCCACAATCAGGCCACATGTTCAAATGGATGGATTAACCAAGCTCTGATGGTTCAGAATGCCTCACAAGCTCAAACAGAGTTCTCATCCAGTGGGACAGCTCCTCAGCAAGAAACACAAGAAAATGAAACCGCTCTTTTCAACTGGGAACAATCGGACTTTAATGGAGCCAATAGTGATGAAGCTTTTGTTGCCTTTACAAGATCAAAGAGGAGAGCTCAAGACATGGAGAGAGCTGATTCTAGTACCCAAGCAACTACATCTGCAAGGTTGATACAACAAGCTTCTCCAATCATAGCAAAGAAAGCTCCAGCCATCACAAGCCTAGAAGGCCAAGTTCCAAAGGAGACAGAACCCATCATAGTGAAGACACAACAAAGAGGACACACTACGAAACCTTACAACATTGTGGACAATATGAAGAAAGTGAATGTCACTATGTCTATGTGGGACTCTTTGGCCATTCCAGGATAGCCTGAGATTTTAAAGAAGGCTATATCAGAGGTGACTACTCCTCAACCTACAAAAGAGGCTGTGAAGCCAGTGTTGGTTAACACTAATCAAGAGAAGGAGACTCCAAGCAATGATCTCAAATCTAACCCCATGCAAGGTAGGATCTTGAAACCTCCTCCTTTTTATGTATCATTGATCATTGGTAGTTCTTTAGTGCATAATTGCATGGTAGATAGTGGGGCTACTAGCACTGTAATGCCCAAAAAAGTGGCCGACCAATTAGGACTGAAATATGAACCCTTCCAAAAGAATGTCACATAGCTTGATGGGTCCTCAGTCAGCACTATAGGTGTAGCTAAGGATACCAGTCTAATCTTACATGCCAGCCCTAATTTTTCCATCCTCCTTGACATATATATCATAGACCTCCCTGCAATGTTTGCCATATGTTTATCAAGAGAATTCACTGCCAAGATAGGTGGTTATTTATCTTCTGACTGGACACACATGTTATTTCACACAAGATATGGTACCAAGGTTACCATTAAGTCAGAAGAGTTAGCAACACACCATGTAGAGCCTTATGTGTCGTCAATCAATATTAACTGCCCCATATTTGATAAAAGTGATTTCCAAACCTATAGTAAAGCAAGCACTAAGATAGGGGATACCCCTGAATTTTACTTGGATGAAAGAGAATCAAAACATGTTGCTTGGAATGCTGGTTTGGAAAACTACTTGTTGCAGGAAGGTAGTGCTATAGAACCCAACCTCTTCAAGGGTGTTGATTCAGAAGATCGGTGTGATCAGGTTTGGGAACTATATTTTGATGGGGCTAGAAGTAGACACGGTTCTGGTGGAGGTGCTATGTTGGTGTCCCCAAAAGGAGAAAGGTATCATACTGCCTTTAGATTCAGTTTTTCCTGCACCAACAATACTGCAGAATATGAAAGTCTAGTCAATGGACTAGAGTGGGCTAGAAAGAGAGGGCTTAAGGCCTTAAAGGTTTATGGTGATAGTGAACTTGTTTTCAGCCAAGTAAGGGAGATAAATGCAACAAATAATGATGCCTTGAAAGCATACAAACATAGAGTTTGGGATGTAATTGAAGAATTCTATGCTTTCAACATTGTTGCTATCCCTAGAAAGTTAAACCTACATGCTGACAGGTTGGCTGCCATTGGATCTCAGTTTGACATTCCTAATAACATTTCAAATGAAATAGACCAACATCACATCAAGATTATTGTCAGACCTTCGATTCCTGATAATAATATTAATTGGCATGTGTGTGACAATGATGAGCAAATTTTGCAGTTCTTGTTTGAAGAAGATGTCTTTTTGAAACACAATCAAAAAAGGTTATCACAGAGCTATGGTGATCAAGTGTTACAGTTGAAATCTAATAAGATGCCTAAAGGTCTGGTTACCTTAGAGACTATCTTCAACAAGGACGATGAACTCAAGAAAAGTAAAGCTGGCCTGGTAGTCCAACAGGAGCATAGTGCTGAATTGGAGTTGGAACCAGGTAAGAGCATCCAACTTGGAAAAATAAACACTGATTCAGAAAAGCAGGCTTACACCAAGATATTCAAAGAATTTAGTGACATCTTTGCCTGGCGATATGAAGATCTCAGAGGCTTTGATCCTGGCCTTGCTTAGCATACAATTGAATTGGAGCCTAGTGCCAAACCAGTAAGGCAGAAACAAAGGCATGTCAATCCCAAGCTCGAACCACTCATGCACAAGGAGGTGCTTAAACTCATAGAGAGTGGCATCATCTATCCCATTAAGCATACTAGTTGGGTTTCCAACCTTGTTCCTATCAGAAAGAAAAATGGGGAGCTGAGATTATGTGTTGATTTTAGGGATTTAAACAGAGCCTCATTAAAAGACCGCCATCCACTACCCTCTATGAAACAAATTCTACAATGTGTCTCTGGATCCGAGAGATTCTCATTGTTGGATGGCTATTCTGGATACAATCAAATCCTGGTAAAAGAAGAGGATCAATATAAAACTGCATTTACAACCAAGTGGGGAACCATGGCTTATCAAAAGATGCCCTTTGGTTTGTCAAATGCAGGTGCCACATTTCAAAAGGCAATGGACATGGCCTTTAAAAGCCTCATGTACAAATTTGAGTTGGTCTACCTAGATGACATAACTGTCTACTCAAAGCATGCAGCAGATCACATGAGTCATTTGAGGCAGATTTTTGAAAGATGCAGAGAATTTGGGATATCCCTTAATCCTAAGAAATGTGTGTTTGCAGTCCATGAGGGAAAACTGTTGGGATATGTAGAATCCAAAGAAGGAATTACAGTAGATCCTGAAAGGATTGTAGCTATCTTGGAACTACCATTGCCACATCACAAGAAAGGTCTCCAATCTTTCATAGGAAAGATTAACTTTGTTAGGAGGTTCTTGCCTAACATTGCAGACTTGCTCAAGCGTTTGATAGCCATGTTGAAGAAAGACTCTACCTTTAGTTGGACCAAAGAAGGAAAGGCCAACTTCCAAGCCATTAAAGAAGCATTGACAGAGGCTCCTGCCCTGTTGAACCCAGATTTTGAAAAGGATTTTATCCTTTATGCTTATGGAGGTC
>MU227862.1:452523-496921 GCA_018584345.1 Thuja plicata | reverse complement strand
TATATATATATATGGCGTAAAGACAATAATAAGAGGTAAGTATCACTATAAGAATCATTCCTGTCCCTATAAGTAAATCTAGTGTCATAAAAAAAAAATAGAAAAGAGGAATATCAATTTTTGTTTATATCCAACCACCAATACTTAACCAACAAAATTTAGTAGACATACATAACATAATTCCTCAAATCTATCTCAATTTATAAAATGAAACATGGTTACATTTCCATTGAACCTCCATATTAGAATATGGTATGAAAGTTTACAAATAGTATAAATCTACAAATTACTTAATGGTCTTAATACAAATTTGCTACAATGAAGATTTCCATAAAATAGGTTACAAAAAGATAATCTTTCCAGTCATACCCATCTTTCATATAAGGGTATTATTCATCTTTGCTATCCCTTCAAGAATCTGATAGCATTGAGGTTGACCATGGAGGCTCACCTCCCAACCTAGGCCTTTACAAGGCCACCCCCGAGCTTGGGGATCCAATCTGGAATGGGTTACAAACATAAACACCCAACAAGTAGGAAATAAAATAGAGGACTCAAACACAAGAAAGCTTCACAACATCAGGATGAACAAGAGGAAGTATCTCCAAGAGACCTTCCATAACAGGGGTAGTGGTAGACCTCACTGCAGGAGAAAGCCAAGGATGATAATGAACACACAAGCCTCACATGGACTTGCGAATGACCATCTTCACAAGGTGTAGTCCTGAATAACCTCATTATGCCTCCTAGGTACCCTCAGGTCCTTCTTGGCACCATGGGTATCATGTTACCCCAAATTTTTACCACCACACATGGGAGACTCTACACTAACAGGAATAATTTCCAACTACCCCTTAAAGGCTACTCTTCTCTCCCAAGGGTGAGTGTACCTTGAAGACCCATTCAAAATTAATCACAAAATAAAGACATTGAGAATAAACATTTAAATTTCAAAACTGAAAATAAAGCTTCAAAAACACATAGGACTCCATTAATGGAGTCCTTAAGCTCAAGAACACACATAAACACAAACAATATCTTTAAAGAGATCCAAACTTAATCCAAGCTAAGGTGTAAAGAGGAATGCTGTTGAGCTATCCTTCCTAAGCTCCTTCTCCAAAACTTCTTCAAACTGAAATCTGTCTCTAAGGGTAGAGAGTGGGTGAACATTCAACTCATCCTAAATCCTTCCCTAAATAGGAAAACCTCCAACATGAGTAAGGCTTAACCCAAAGGTGAGGTAACTCTAACAAACCCCAAACTAAACCACTTCCTAACTCTCCAAGGGTGAAGTCAAATGAAACTTGGGTAGAAGAGAGAGTGAGGTTAACCAAAGTCACACTCCTCTTCCAAATTCGCTCAAGACTAAAAATGACAATTAAAGGGAGAAATAAATGAGTTTAGAGGTTCATTAATGATAGAAAATGACCCCTAACCCATAGGGTACCAAGTTGGGTGACTAAAACTGACCCCGGTTACCCCCTAGGAGTCCAAAAGACCTTCTAAAACTCACCCTGAAGTTAACCTATGGATTTCTAAGTGAAAAGACTTCTAGAAACTTCTAACCCTGGGGTAAGCTTGGGTAATACTCCTAGATGACCTTAGTTAACCCTTAACTAACCTTGGTTTCCCCTTTACTAGCCATATCAATAATTAAATTACAACAATTGCCAAACTTGGGACATTAGATTAAAACAAATGATGTGACTTATTCACATAAACATTTACTAATTTAATGGCACACATGCAAATCACATTTATGAAATAAACACATAACAGTGAGGTCCATGTCTCTTTATATAGACAGGACTTTGTAAAGCACGGGTATTTATATAGGTTCCAGTACTGGGTCCCCGATATAGATCCATGGTCAACTTTTCCTGCACACTCAATGTACACATCAGTAGATCCAAAATGACATGATATGAAACATAACACGACATCAATGATATACATACATATAAACCATATTTGCATTAGAACTATAATAACCTAGCATCGGTTTCCTAAACCAAATTCATCATGTAACATTCATACATTTTAAATCCATATAAGACATCAACATAAACTAAAACTGAATCGGAACATAAAGCATCTCAAAAGCACCCTGATTACAAAATCAGGTGCTGAATATATAACACAGGATTCCACCGATCCTCAAATGTATAAAAAGTCTTTGATAGTCAAAGTATGTCAAAGCATAAACTACTGAAAGCATGAGAACAAAATAGTAAAACTATAATAGTCTAATGTAGGTCTAACAGAAAACACCAATTTAAGAAAACCCTAATTATACATGCAAGAATTAAAATTTCAAAATCAAGTTAAACAAAATTTTATTCATTACAACTAAGGCTCTCAAAATCTTCGGGGATGGTTCAATAGTTCTTTTCAGCTCTACTACTACAATTCGATAGGTTTTTAAAAAGGAAATGTTAAAAACCTTACGTTAAATGTAACAAATTAAATGAATATTACACATGTCAGGTGTCACGTTTCCAAAGAGATTTAAATGAAAATTAAATTAAAAATGTGTACAAATTAAATGTTAATTACACGTGTCATGTTTCTAGAGCGAGTTTTCAGAAAAGATCTACGAAACCCATAGTATTTCTGAAATACAACCTCAACTTTTCATCTCTCATAATCCAATGATTGTTAAAATTTTAAATTATTAATAATTTAATACGCACTAATTAATATAATCATTAACTATATTCACTTAGAATTCATGCATTCGAGAATACCTTATCCATGAAATTTGAAACAGTTACCATTAAATGATAAAGTTTGGAAACATTTAATTATTACATAAAACAAAAGCGCAACATAAATTTTATATATTATATTAGGCAAAATTTCATTATAAATTTACAATTCAATGATGCCCATAGGCCATATCTATTAAAAATTCTTATAATCAAAACAAAAAAGAAAAGCACGTCGAATTTCATAAAATATTTTCATATTTTTTTAGAAACTTACGTGATTATAATTTACATTATTTCAAAAACCCTGGTAAGCTACTACCACCAGAGGGAGACACAGTAGAGACTAGGTAGACTCAAGAATAGGGATAGAGACAGGGACAGAGGGAGACATAGTCAGGGACTACCTGGTTGAGGCTCCCTTCCTTTTGTATGGAACTTTGAAGAGAGGATAATCTCAGAGAATTCTTCTAGCCATCGATATTCCTCAGTTTCCTCTAGTAGCTGCCACTTCTAGAGGAAATTCCTCCCAATCTGCGCCCAATTTTGATGACGCGTGAGCTTCTCAACATCAAGGTTTAGTAGAAATGGTTGCCTGGGCACATTTTCTCATGGTTGTAGAATCCTAGGAAAATCATTTTCCCAGGGAATTACAAATCCAATTTCTACAAACACGACAACATTCACATCGTCGCCAAGGTACTCTTCTCTGAAATTTTTTCTCAAAAGCAGGAGAATATCCACCTTTCCTCCCAGATCCAACAAGGATGCAAAGAACCATGAGGAAATGTCAGTGTTAACTTTATACCTCTTTTCACTCTCCAAAAATTCATGTCCCAGCACCATCCTTATAGCCTCCTTGGTGAAGGCTCCCAACTCTGTAGCAACAGATGTCAGGATTGGGTCTCTGACTAGGCTCAAAAAGGCATTCCGATCCTCCAAGGAAGTGCATCTTAAAAGAATTGGAGTGTCCATTGAAAATCAAACTAATTTTAATATTCTTATTTTTGACAAAATCAAAGAGAACCTAGCACTCGCAAACTATTTTCACAAATCTACTTTCACAATCATAAATTAATGAGCGTAGATCATCTATTTATAAGCCCTAATTAAAATGATTTCTCTTCCCTAAAGATCTAGTTAATTCATAAGTTAAATGGTAAATGTCCTTCAAAAATCTCCAAATCTTTCATATTTAATGCAATAGTGGGTGAAATTGGAAACAACACTTATGATAAGACATTTTCTACCTTGGGAATAATAAAGGCCAAAAGGATCATGTCACGTGGATGGACATAACAATTATTTAGTATAATAAAACTCAAAACCTGTGCCCACTCCTGAGAAACAATAAGCAAAGTACGTTAGCTACGAAATAGCGGTAGGAAATAAAGCTTTACCATTGATGTAAGATCATCGAACGGTCAAAAAACAATGTCCTTAGATGACAAGATGTTTTCATTTAAGCGTTAACTTTAAGGCATTATTCTATGGATCTAATGAATAGATAACAATGTCACATATATCTGTCATTGAAAATTGAAATGCTTTACCTAAGAAGCCATTAATTGACATTACTTTAATTGATCTCATCTACTCATCGCCTTGAATTAATATTTCTATCTAATATTACCAAAGATTGCCAAAATAATTCTAATTTTTTGGTGTCATAAAATGAGGTCACAGACTAACACGTTCATTGGATTACAACATATCAATGGTGAAAGGTAAATTTAGGGCCTATTGTTAGTCTTCATAATCTTTACAGGAAACTCTCAGCGGATTCGTGACATGTGGTATGATTGATTGTGGGCTTATTAGTACGATCAATCATACCACATGTCATGATTCTTCCAAGAGGTTTCCATAAATATTATGATGACCAAAAATAGGACCAAAATTCACCTTTATTCGTTGATATATTGTAATCCAATGGACATGTGATTATGTGACATCATAGTGATGGGACACGGTGCAACTTCAACATCAAATCAGAACCATTGTATTAAGAGAGATGAATGGTGGAAGGTGCATTTCAGACAGAATGTGGTAACATAACTCCTTTACTGAAAAATCTCTCTAGAATCATCACACGTTTTATTCTTTAAGAATGAAAACATAGGAGAATGAAAATTTAATAATTATTTCCAATTATTAAATCGCCATACTAACTATACAACTATTGTATTGAATTGCCAAGTTCATATGTATTTTTGAAAAACATTCGCCATGACAAATAAATTCATTACAATATTTGGAAAATAATTTCATCATAAATTATCAGTATAAGGAAGTCTGATTCGCCAATTAAATTAATAATTTCCTATTAAAAACATTTGTAGTCGCCATATTTTTATAAATATGGTATACGTTATTAAAAAATTCACCACCAAATATACATAATTTGAAACATATTTCCTCATTAATATTAAAAATTTTCCTTCCAAAAAACATGTGATTCACCACGATTTTATAGTTTTCGAGAGGGGGGGTTTCTTATAGTTATCCCTGATGAACATCCTTCAAGTATGACTTCGAGCATTGGATGCCCAAAGACAAGAAGAGAGAAATACAAATGAACATTGTCTCTCTCTTCCTGTCATTAGATAATCCAAAGCTTCAAGTTATAATTGACATCATCAGATCGGTTGACAACTTCACTATTTTGTCTTCAACAACATTGCCAGAAGAAGGCATCTATGAGTGTTTTGGCTATATTTGAAGCCATATAATTTTAAAAAATTAAGTTAATATTCTTTTAATTTGTTTTTTGATATTGGGAATTTTACCCATGAGTATGGACATGAGTACATTGGAGGAGTGGATAGAGGTATGTTTTTAAGGGTACTACTCCCTTTTTCTCTTCCTACTCTAGATGAATTTTATCTTCAAATTTCTACCTTTTATACCTCTAGCATATTCTAAAAAAACATGTCTTTGATAAATTTACAATGCTGGATATATTGTATTTCAAGATGAATCTAATGATTGCAATTGCATAAGAGTTATCAATACTGCTAGATGAAATTTATAAATTATTTTGTACTTTTATAATATGGCACTGACTATGCATTCTTCCTTATTTTTCTTTAGTGGAATCAATGGGATCAGGGTGGAAATATCATTTTTCTTTCATAATGGGTGTTAATATGTGATTCCTCCCAAAACAACATTGAATTCCCATCATTTATATCCTAGGTAAGATAATCGATGATCAATGATCTACACTTTTGCATAAAATTTCAAGCTTTTGAACAATGATGGGTACTATTGGTCACCGAAATGCAAGAGGGATTGTTGCCTTTTAGATACTCTGCATGAAGAATTCTTTCCCATTTTATCTTTATCTAAGTGAGCCACCACCAAAATGGATGCTATTATGTACAACATTTCTATTGTGAAGAATCTTTATCTTTATCTTCATTCTATATTATGTCTTTGAGTCTAGATCTGATCACCAACACATGGCATCCTAGCACAATGCCTCAAAAATTAACTATCCTCATCTTGGCCATTGAGGGATTATGGCCACCATTAGATCTTCCTTACTTGCTGTGTCTTTATCCTTAGTTCTTACCTTAGACTTAACTTGCATTTGACTCATCTATAACCCTGGTATCTGAAATAGTTTGTCTCCAAGTCACTATATCATTTCATTAACCTTGAGTTCATTTTGAGATTTCACACCAGCCAAAAGATCGAAACCAAGATCAACGATCTGCGCTTAATCTACAGATCATAGAAGCATATTCCTTTTTATTGTGAGATAATGTGACAACCATCTGATCAAAAACACATCCACGGTAAGAATTCAACCTGAATTTAAATTTACCACAACTTTGATTCATTCTGAGATCACGTGACTGAGCATATCTCGCAATTGTTGAATATCTGGCCTAACCATGGTTTCATTCAGAGATTTCACACAAGGAATAAGATTAGATCTTGATCAATGGTCATGATCTCATCTGTAACTAACTTTTAACTTTAACTTTACTTAACTTCCTTGACTCGGGTTTATTCAGAGATTCAAGGACTAAAAAAAACTCAAAGTTGCGGGATGATTTGTTGAATCAAGGGTTTAGTCTGAGATATCATGCACAACACATGATATGATCTTGATCAACGACTCAGATCATAAATTGGTGGTCCCATATTCAACTTTACCTAACATAACTTTAACCTTAGTCCATTTGGAGATCATGTGACTGAGCATATCTCTAAGTCATGAGAATATTTTCTAACCCCAGGGTTTTATTCCCCGACTTCACACCATCCACAAGATTAGATTTGAATAAGCGGTTTGCATGTAATCTCCTGATATTTTTTTACTTGACCAATTCATATGGAAATTTAGCACAAGCCACACATCTTGGCTCAGATCAATGATATGCGCATGATCTCTGAGTCTTTCTCTTAACTCCAAGTTCATCTGGTGATCAGGCGACTAAGGAAAAAAGAAAACCATATCTAAAACCCAATTTAGATTATGAGATCATGCAACTAAAGAAATCTCAAAGTCATAGAATGAATTCTTTGAACCCTATTTTATCATAATATCTAGCACAAGCTATAGGATCTGATCTACATCGATGACCCACGTTTAATCTCATAACAATTAACTTTACTCTGATCCCATTCAGAGATCACACGACTGAAGGAAAACTCAAAACCAACTTGAAATTTGGGTTTATTTCGAGATCACGACATAGAATGAGTCACTAAATCTCCCAATGATTTGAATAACTCTGGTTTCATCATGAGACTTAGCCTAAAATACATGATCAAAATCAAATCAATAGTTGTGCTTAATCGTAGAATAAAACTTGACTTTTGACTTTGTCTAGAGATCTAGTGCAAGCAACATGATCGAAAATGGATCAACGGTTAGCATTAAGTCTTTAGATGAAAATAGAATACTCCTTTTTCTTTCCATATCATGAGACAAAAGGCCACGCTTAGTCGCCGAATGAAATGGAATATTCCTTCTGGGTTGCGAGATTAAGAGATAGACAAGTAAAAATAAAGCACACATGACATGTAAAAACATAAGTGGCATGGAAAAGGTAATGAAGAATTAGGCCAATTCATGAATGAGCTACGGTTTATCTTGAATTCAAAGGGTTTCTTTCACTTAGGTCTTTAGAACATGAACAAGGGGCTAAAACCAGACCTATAAATATGCAGAGAACATGCAGAAGACCTAGAAACATGAACAAAAATGTACAAGTTGCGCTCTACCCTTTAGGGAGCCTCATTTTTTTCCACTTGTAGAAAAATTATATAGGATAGGAAATTTGTATAGTTTTTTTGGAGTTTTTTCCTCAATGTCAATCTGCTAGACATATAAAACTAGTGGCCTATTAACATTCCATTGGGCATAGGAGTCTGCATTTGAGCACATAAAAATTTACGGAAGGTAGGAGGATTAAAACCAAGAGGAGGAACTACAACAAAAATAGGAAAGGAATATACAAGAAGAAACAACAAAATATGCACAAGCACTTTGAGGAAATCTAGAAAACTAACCTAAAAAGCAGAACATAAAGCAAGAAAACTGTAATTACAAGGGAGGACAAACCTCAAAACAAGGTTTGAGGTGAAATCCATTGATATAAATTGGCAAGGCTTCTCCTACAAGATTTTGACAGCTAAAAAGCATTATGCTTCTTGCATTTGGTGATCACAAATGGGCCTCCCCAAAAGGAATCAAACTTTGTATGTCTACCAGGCTTGGATCTCAATTCATCCCATTTGAGGACTATATCCCCAACATTAAAGCTTCTTGACTTGGCTCTCTTGTCAAAGCTCTCCTTTATTCGCATCTATTGGAACTCCATGGTTTTCATACTCTTGCCTCTTTTTTCTTCTAACTCCATGAGCTAAGCATATCTTACCTGCAAAGGGTCTCCTTGTTCAAAGAGGACAAGTTGGGTAGCAAGGTCTAGAGCTGGAAATTCAGTTGAGATTGATAATTTAGCCTCTTTTCAATAGACTAGCATATAGGGATAGTTCACAATGATCTTCTTGGGAGTGATCTTGTCTAAATATAATGAAAACTTCAATTTGGAGTGCCAATCTCTCTGATTTTCTTGTAGAGTCTTCTTAATTATCCTGATCAGGTTCTTGTTTGTAAACTCTGCTAAACCATTACCCTACAGCTAATAATTGGAGCTTGTCTTTAGGTAAACACCCTATTTAATTTCCCATTCAGTGACTCTTAAGCCTATGAAGGCAAGTGCATTATCTTATATAATAGAGTCTAGGGTCTCAAACCTATGAATTATGTCATCATAGAAGCCCAAGAGAACACTCTCATTTGCTTCTTTTAGTGCAATAGCGTCAGTCCATCGGGTGAAATAATTAGTTGTAGTGATTATCCAGTTATGGTCTGCACTAGATGGGGGGTTAATTAGGCCTATGAAGTCAATTCCCCACTTTACAAAGGGTTGGTCTCTCTTGATTGGTTGGAGGGGTAGAGCTACACGCCTTTCCTTACCTGCAAACATGGCACACTTCATGCATTTTATTACAAGATCATGAATGTCCTTAAAGATAGATGGCCAATAATATCTATCCCTCATGATCTTGAAAGTAGTCCTAGGAGAGAAATGACCTCTAGAAGGTCCATCATGGAATTCATGTAGGACACCTGCTACTTGGCCTGAATCAATGCACCTTAAGAGAACACTACTATGACCCTTTCTAAAAAGGATCTCATTAATTAGCACAAAGGCAACATATTGCAATCAATAATACCTTCTTTTCCTTGAATCCAAGTTTGTAGGGTATTATCCTGTCTTTAAAAAATGAATCATGTTAGGAAACCAACCTGCTACCTTGGCATGTTCTTATGTTGAATGCACAACTAAGGATGCATTCACTTGTTCTTGATATTTTGGAGTTTCATCCTCAGCAGATTATTCACAAAGACCTCTTCCTCTGACTAGCTTGGTAACTTAAATAACCATGTCATACTCCATTAATCTAGTGATCCAACCAACTATTTTCTTATTTAGGTCCTTAGAAAGTAGGAACACTTTGACACTTGGGTGAGTGACTCTCAATTGTACCTTACTGTGAGTCAATAGATCTATGAACTTTTTAAGGCTCTTCACCACAACATGTATCTATTTCTCTACAAAAGAGTACCTTTTCCACACTTTCCCAAACCTTTGATAAAGAAATCAATAGGATGCTCCAATCCTTCAGGGTTTTGTTGAGTCAACATTGCAGAGATGGCATCAGAGCCTCTATAAGCATAAATTATAAAATCCTTACTAAAATGAGGATTTAGCAAGGTAGGAGCCTCTGTCAAAGCCTCTTTGATGGCTTGTAAACTAATCTTTCCTTCTTTTCTCCAATAGAAAACCATATTATTCTTCAAAACTGATGTTAAAGGATTCAAAAGATCTGCAATATTAGGAAAAAAATGTCTAATAAAATTATTACTTCCTATGAAGGATTGAAGACTCTTATTTTGATGTGGTAGGGGTAGCTCTATAATGGCCGCAATCCTCTCAGGGTCCACTTTAATGCCTTTCTTGGACAGTACAATATATCCCAACAGCTTCCCTTCATGGATTGCAAATACACATTTCTTGGGATTGAGGGAGATCCCAAACTCCCTACATCTTCCAAATATTTTCCTCACATATTTGATGTGGTTTGCTGCATTTTTAGAATAGATAGTGATATCATCTAGGTAGACCAACACAAAATTGTACATGAGGATTTTAAATGCCATATCCATAGCCTTTTGAAAAGTGGCACCTTCATTTGACAAACCAAAAGCCATCTTTTGGTAGGCCATGGTTCCCCATTTCGTTGTAAATGCAGTCTTATATTGATCCTCCTCATTGACTAGGATCTAGTTGTATCTTGAGTAGCCATCTAGAAATGAGAAGAATTATGATCTAGATACATAGTTCAAAATCTATTCTATGGATGGTAATGGGTGGCAATCTTTTAGGGATGCCATATTAAGGTGCCTAAAATAAGCACACAACCTTAGTTCCCCATTCTTTTTCCTCACAGGAACTAGATTGGATACCCAACTAGTATGCTTTATGGGGTAAATAATGCCACCTTCTATCATTTTGAAAACTTCCTTGTGCATAAGTGGCTCTAGTTTAGGATTGATAGGCCTTTTCTTTTGTATGAATGACTTAGCATTTGGTTCTAGCTCAATGGTATGTTGAGAAAGTGTTGGATTAAAGCCTTTGAGGTCTTCATATTTCAAGGAAAAGACATCACTGAACTTCTTAAATAATTGAGTGTAAGCCTATTTCTTTGAGTCAGTGTTCACCTTTCCAAAATTTAGGCTTTTACCTAGCTCCATTTCTAAGTGAGCATAGTATTCATGTTGAACTACCAAGCTAGTCTTACTCCTTTTTTCTTGGTCATATTTATTCAAGATAGATTCTAAGGTGACAAGGCCTTTGGAAATATTATTAGATTTGAGTTGTACCACTTGGTCACCATAATTTTAAATCAACATATCCCAATTGTTCTCTGAAAAGACATCTTCTTCAAACAAGACCTACATAATCTATTCACCATTTTCAAACACTTGCCAATTAACATCATTATCAAGGATAGAAGTCCTAAAAATAATCTTTACTTTTTGTTGATCCTTTCCTACTGAAATGTTATTAGGGACATCAAATTGGGATCCAACAACAACTAACCTATCTACATTCTGATTCAACTTCCTAAGGATGGCAATGATATTGAAAGCATGGAAATCTTCTATTGCGTCCCAAACTCTATTCTTGTAGGCTTTCATTATATCAATATTGGTAGCACTTACACCTCTTACTTGGCTAACAACTAATTCACTGTCACCATATACTTTTAGGGCTCTAATCCCTCTCTTTCTATCCCACTCTAGTCCATTTACCAGACTCTCATATTTAGCAGTATTGCTTGTGCAAGAAAAATAGAATCTAAAGGCTGGATAGTATTTGTCACCTTTTGGGAAGACAAGCATTGCACTACCACTAGATCCATGCCTACTTTTATTACCATTGAAGAATAGCTCCCAAACTTCATTTATTTGTTCTTCTAATTCCTCATGTCTGCTTTGACAAGATTTAGCTTTGTGAAACCATCCTCTTGTATCATGTAATTCCCCAAACCAGCATCCCAAATAACACTAGCCTGGGCCTTTGAAGCTCTTTCTGACCCCCATTCATCTAGATAAACATCTAAGATGTTCTCTATCTGAGTGTTTGTCTCCTTAATGATTGGAAAAAGATTACTATCAAGTGGAAGACAATTTGCATTGAAGGCATTAGACACATAAGGTTCTATATGATTAGTTGCCAATGATTCAAATTCAATAGTGACTTTGGTTCCATATCTAGTATGGAAAATCATGTGAAACCAGTCCGAAGAAAGATAGGCTCATATCTTGGATGTGAACTCCCTTGATAGACATAAGACAAAAAGAGAAGGGAGATCTATGATATAAATTTTGAGAATAAAGAAATTAGGGCTTGCATGAAGGAAAAAACTTGTATCTTTGGCAAAACCTATTGTGTTCATTGATGAACCATCAAGTTGTGTTACTCTCTTTTACAATGGTTCATACTTAAGTCCTAATTGGTCAGCTATATTTTTGGGCATGAATGAAATAGTAGCTCCACTATCTACCTTACAATTTTGTACTAGAAAATCTCAAATAATTAATAACACATAAAAGGGAGGTGGTTTTAGATTCCTACCTTGAGTGGGGTTTTCTTTAGTGTCATTGCTTGGAAGCTTCTTTTCTTGATCAATGTTGACCAACACTAGCTGAGCTACATCTTTTGTGAGCTGTTGAGGGATCACCTCTTCACCCATAGCCTTCTTCAATATTTCAAGTTGTCTTGGAATAGCCAAGGAGTCCCACATGGACATAGTCATGTTCATTTTCTTTATATTGTCCATAATATTGAATGATATTGTTGCATGGATCTTTTGATGTGCTTTCACCATTATGGGTTCAACCTCCTTGGGAGATTGACTCTCGTTGACTTGTATGATAGGAGGTATCTTTAGTATGTTAATAGTGGGTGTATGTGATGATCCTAGAGATGCAGTAGCCTTTCCCTTCTCCTCTGATTTCTCCATATCTTGGGCTCTTCTTTTTGATCTAGTATTGGCTGCAATTGAAGATTCACCATTAACTCCATTGAAATCTGCCTCTTTCCAATTAAAGAGAGAAGTCCCATCAGAATGTGTATCTTTCTGGAGTACTGACCCACTAGAAGATGCCTCTGATTGGGTGTTTAAGGTATTTTGTGCCATGATTTCTTGTTTCACCAATCTATTTAAGCATGTAGCATGATTATGGGATTGATTACAGGGGAAACACCATTCATTTTTTAATGCAAGATTATTTTGAATTGGAACCATATCTGTGAATGGATTTGAAGAATTAAGAGGGGATGGGTTGTAAGGTTGAAATGGATTTTTATTTTATTTCTGCCTTTGACCCTGATAATTCCATTGATATGCCTGTATATTCTACTAATAAAATTGTCCTTGATTTTGATATTTATGGTTAGGACTCTGATTTTGGTGTTGAAAAGGTGGTTTAGCCTCCTGATTCTACTTTTCAATATTGGTCAACTCTTTGGTTAGGGTTTGTAGAAAGTTTTTTATTTCTTGTTGATCTCTTTTCATCTGTTGCAATTCTTGGGAAAATCCTCCTCTTGATTCCTCATTTCTAGAACTAGCCTGAGGTGCTATGACAGTGGGTATAATGGGGGTGAATGGATGAAATTTTAGAGGCATATTAGGCTGGATATTATGGTTAGAGAGGCCTGGGTGCCCTTCTAGCTATCATACCAACCTGAATTAAACTATTTTCTACCTTAAAAACTATGTCAAAAGCCTAAGGTAGTGAGGTGCCTCCCATGGATTGAATCATGGCACATATGTTGTTTTTCAAACTTTGCAAGAAAGTATAGAAAATCATGGTCCGCTAAAGGACTTACAAAAATAGGGATCCTATTCCATGCCTTGAGGAATCTTCTATTGAAGTCTGTCATATGTTCCTAAGGGGCTCTTTGTATAGTACTCAGTTGCTCAACTACGGATAAATTATCTGACTTGTCTTCAATGTATCTATTGAGGGAGTCTCCAAGTCTATCCCATGAATCTATAGAGCCAATTGCTAAATTTCTATACCATTCTAGGGATTTACCCTAAAAAGAGGCTCCCAACATCTTAGTAGCCACATATTCCTTAGTTACATGGTGTATATTACAGATGGTAGCCACATTTGTGATGTGTTCACAAGCTGTTGTGTGGCTTTCACCTATGAAATCAGTTAGAATTTTTAGTGCTGCTAAGGGCACATCATGATGTTGAGAAAAATTTAATGGACTCCCCTAATTGAAGGGTACAAATGAAAATTTTCTTTCCATTATAGGAACTATGACTTTCTGAATAACAATTGTATGGGTTCCACTTAGACAAGGTAGTGAAGTTAAATCTATTAATAACTCCTTTCCTAAAGACCTTTCTCTCCTTCATGAATGGAAAAGAAAGGGTCTCTCCTCTAAAATAGGGGGTGTATATTGTACTCTAATTGTAGGGGATGTCCTTTGAGATGGTATCCATTTTCTTCTTGTTGGAGGCAACTGCAAAAGCTCAGAAGGCTTTGAACTCCTTGTTTCTATCTTTCTCATAAACTTGATTATGACTAGATCTTCTTGTTCTTCACCTATGGAGTCGCAAGATATACTTGAAAAAGAAACCTATTTTAGGTCAATACTATGAAATTAGTATATCACAGATAAACATAGTCAAAATAAAAATTAATTTTTGGTGTCCCATCAGGCATGCCAGAATTGTTATACACTAAATTTTTCACCCTGCTAGGCACTTGAGCCTAAAAATCTAGTATAACATGGGAATCACTTCTAGGTTATAGGACCTCTACTAACTAAAGTGAAACCTCTAGATTCTAGGTGAGTTCCTCTTGGGTAATTATCTTATTTTATTTTGAACGTGAAAGTAAACTTAGAAGGAAAAGGGATAGAAGGAGAACTGAAGGGAAATAACTGAAAAGAAAATTTAACCAGCTAGGTGATACACCAAAGCGAACATGAATTATAATACAATGACAAAAACTAGCATGCAATCATGAATCTAGTAGAACATTATATATGCTAAATATGGGCCTCTAACTTAGCCATACACTTCAACATAGTCATTGTTCATCAGTCACACATAAGAATGAATATATATTTATTGATCTTGCATGCCTGAATGAGTTGACCTGTTTCCTCCTATCTAGACGAGGTTTTGAGTAGCTCTAGGAATCTGAGAGTCCAAAAACCTAGACCGGTCTAAGAATACAGGATTTAATCTAGAAGTGTAGATGTAGTATTAATCTAGGAATGAAAGATTACAAGATTAATCTAAGAAATAAGCATGAGATTAAGCTAGAAAATGAGATTAAAGTAGGAAATGAGTGTGCAATATTAATCTAAAAATGAGATTAATCTAAGAATACTTCAAAGAAGCTAAAATAAACATGATTAATCTAGAAATGATCTTAATCTATTACAAATGAAAGCTAAGAATAATGAGATTTTTGAATCCCTAAAAACTATTGAATCAAAAATGTAGCAGCAATTCGATACTTCAACAATGCAAACTCCTTCTTTGAATGAGAAAAAGAGAGTTCTTTTATAGGATGAGAGTCTAGTTAAGAACAACAAGTTTCCTTTGGGAGAAATAGTTAACACCTCAAAATCTAGTTCAGATGAGCAAGTTTCCTTTGAGAGAAATAGTGAACTCTTGTCTTTTTAAGTGAATGAAGCAGTTAAGTGATTTGTTGCGCTTTTGAATCTCAGTCAACTCAAAGTTTCCATTTCTGAACTAAAGTGAGGATTCTGAAGGGATTATTTGATTAAATAAATGAAATATGACCTCATAAATGCATTTTCTCAATTATTTAAATAATTAAGTTCAATTATTGAAATGAGGATATTTATTTAATAACCAAATATTATTTAATTTGTTTTTATGTATTTTAGCTAAAAGGGTGAATTTAATTTAGTTAAAGTTCTGGGACTTTGTAATTAAATTAATTTGATCATAGGGTTTATTTAGCCAATTGTAATTGATATTTAGGAATTAAATATAGTATGTGATTAATGTAGATTTAAGATTTTATGCATTTGACACTTAAGTTAAGTAGAGTTAGTTGAAACTAAGAATTGCTGAGTACAATAGGACTTTAATGATTCAGACGATTGATAAATGCAACAAAATTGGTTGTGGTTGCAAGATGTCAATTTTGGAGTGTTACATTTTGCCCCTTTTTGAATTGATGTGCGAGCAACGCATTGATTCAAAGAATAGTCTGATGTTTGAAGCATAGAAGAATAGTTTGAAATTGATTTCGAGAATTGATGAAGATTTTAGAGCCATCCCCTGAATGGAGCTTAACTCTTCGAAGTCTAGGATAGATTTCTGAGATGTCGGTCAAGTCAATTATTTTAGGGTCATCTTCGTAACGAATCTTGACTCTTAGGAATGTAGGCTAGATTGCCCTAATACCTAGCAGGGAGATTTTGAGAACCATCTCCAGAATGGAGCTTAATCCTTAGGGATCTCAGTTTGATTTCTCAAATACCTAATAGATTTCCACCTTTCAATAGACAATCCCCAGAACGAGGCCCAATCTTCAGGAGTTAGGGTTAGATTTCCCCAATACCTATCCATTTGAAAGATAGTAAGTAGAGATTTTTAGGAATGTCCCCATAATGAAGTTTAGTGCCCCAATATCTAGGTTAGATTGCCTAGATACCAGCTAGATCGAGTTTCAAAATTATCTCCAAAACAGAGCTTGATTTTCAGGAGCTAGGGTTAGATTTCCCCAATTCCTAATAGATGAGATTTCAAGTATCATCTCTAGAACGGAGCTTGATTCTCAGGGATCTGCGTTAGATTTCTCAGATAACTAATAGATGACAAGATGTAAGGAACATAGATGCCCCTAGTGATTCAAGATTGTGGAATATCTAGTTTTGACTATGAAGTACAAAAATTGAACATGCCCTAAGTGATGAGATACCCCTAGCAATGAGGATTTTTAAAAATCATATTAGATTGATTGAAAGAGATTTGAAGTGATTCAATGATGTAATCATCCTGCCCCCTCGGGAGAGAAATGCAAAAATGACATGCCATAATGGTGATTGAAAGTGAGAAATGATAGATAGATGTTGAATCGAAGGTCAAGAAGAACTCAAAACATATTACAGAAGAATCTAGAAGATTCAGAAGCAATTTTGAGCGATTTTGGGGTATGGTTGACCAAGTTTAACTAGGGTTGACAAGAGTTGACCAAAGTTGACTTTTTGAGAAAAAAATTTCAAAATTTTCAGAAAATGTTGATTGGATATGATTTTGACAAGAAAGCGATGTGAGAAAGTTTACTACACAAGCATCCAATCGCGTTGGTCCTGAAAGGTTAGAAATGCGATTTTGAGCTATACATGAATGTCAGATTTTGATTTTGATCTCAAAAATGGGTTAAGAGCGATTGATTTAGCCAAGGGTGAATTTTTTATGCAAAATAGAGCACTTTTGAAAATTAGGTCAAAACCTATATATGGGCCAAAAGTGTCTTTTTCAAATCGTTTGCATCCGTTGACTTTTGGAGAGAAAAGAGCTCTGAGCAAAAATGGTGATCCCCATGAGTACTCACCGATTTGAGTGATCTAGGTGTCACAGTCAGCTGGCAGTGTATGGGCCTCCGGTAAGTGATCTAATACCTCCTTCAAAATTTAATCTTTGTCCCATTTAGTAGGATTTTTCATTATTTTTGGACATTTTTAGGAATTAACCCGCGGGTTCTCACGTGAAGAACTAGGTACTTCACGTGAAACCATGGGAAAGCTCACGTGAGAAAGTGTGAAAAAGAAGTTCCTTGTTGATGTCAATGGGTATCCTTACATGGGAGAGTACCCACGTCTCGCATGAGAAAAACTCAGAAAGGAGTTTTTCTCATGTCAGACGACGCAAAACTTCACACGAGCCTGAACTGTCACACATGACGATGAACTTCTTCATGCAAAATGTTTCTTCTTCATGCGGAGAGATAATAATAGTTTGAAGCTAGAATGAGTCTTTTTTTTCCATCTAGTAGTATTTGCGTCAACTTTTTAACCTTGTTTAGCGTGCCTACTTAGCTTTATTTCTCAATTTTTCTTTGATTGCCTTGAATCATAAGTCGAGTACTGATGGTGTGCTGTTGTTTGAATGTCTTACAGGTTGATTTCCCAGACGTTGCTTTTAGATCACACCATCCAGCCATCAACAGACTGATTGGGCAGTTGGATGATGCCAAGAGTGCTCACATAGATGCACTGGGATTGTCACAAATCTGTGAGATACCAGATATTCAGGTTAATCATGGATTACTAGGAGTAGTGGTTGAGCATTTCCATTCAGAGATGAACACTTTCCATCTTCCATAAGGCAAGCTCATAGTGACTCTGGAGGAAATTTATAGGATACTAAGGATCCCCTTCCATGGTCCTTGGATAGAGTATGATGTGCATCCGTGGCTAGGTACATCAACGCTATGAGATATTTTATAGGATGAGCTGGTCATGGCTAGAGCCATCCCATGGAAGGATTTGATCAGATATTATAGGCTCGGGCATTGATTGGCCATGGTTTGGCAGCATTCTTTGGATGCTATTTGATGCCAGATCATGGTCAGCATAGTTTGGAGTGCGGTCGGGGCAGGATGTTATAGAGGTTGCTGGGAGACCCAATTCATTATGGATGGGGTAAGTGCATCTTGGCCCACATGTATCATGAGATCACCTATAGAGAGTCAAAGAGCATGGGAGAAGGAGTCTTTATCTTATAGGTGTGGGCATGGGAGCACCTTCCTATGACCCAACCCATTTGCAATGACATGAGGCAGCCACTTGAGGCATACATATACAGATACAAGGATCTGATTACCCAAGGCGCGCTGGGTAAGACAGAGTAGTGGTGGGCATAGTTAGATGATTTGGTAGCCCTAGTATGGCGACCATGGAGGACTACTAAGGCATGGGATGATGCAAGGGAACATAGTTATATGTTTTTCTGATGGCCACTGATCAGTTGTTCGATAACAGTGATCGAGATATTCCTTTTGACTCAGGTGTGGCGACAATTTGACCATCGATAGGACATCTCTCAGGAGTACTATTTATATGCCTTCTTTGCCAATGAGGTTAGGAAGGGCTGGTTAGTGTGGCTGGATCAGGGTTGTACCATGATAATGCTTGAGCATTAGTACAGACATGATGGGATTACATGGCAGAGGTGGCGGATGGCAGTATGACAACCGCGTTTAGGGAGTATTTTGCCAGTTATTTATTCCCCCGATTCACAGATCTAGTAGGTATAGGAGCACAGACATAGGTAGTTCATCTACAGGTATCACTACTACCACCATAGTAGGGACCATTTCTGGGGCCTCAGCCACATACCATGCAGGTTCCCATCCCTGCACCGCAGATGAGGATCAATCCTAGTGGTAGTGGCAGTGGGAGACAGGAGAGGCATACGAGACGGAGGACAGTTGAGCAGTCAACTGAGCAGGAGGAGGAGGTGATGCAGGAGGATCAACTATAGATGGAGAAGATGCAAGAGGATCCGGTATAGGGTCCAGTGCCAGGAGATCCATTGTCCCAAATGCAGGATTCCCTGTGGACAGCCAGGGAGAGAGTTCACCATATACAGCAACAGGCTGCAGAGTTGTAGATACAGGTGGTAGTTCGAGATGCCCGACTAACGAACAAGGACCGAGAGCTGCAGGAGGTCTGAGAGAAGCTAGCAAGGTCTTAGGAGCAACTTGAGAGATCAGGGGACAAGATGCATCATAAGTCTTCCTAAGGGGCATACTATAATGCTGCATATGTTGGGGTGGTGCCTAGTGAGGCAAAGCGGGTGCCCATATTTTTAGCATATGCTAGAGCTTCAGAGGGTGCATAGGCACCACCTCCTCCACCTTTGCTAGAGGATGAGAGAGAGGGCTAGAGTTAGGGTTAGCATATCCTTACAGATCTTATCACATGATGTATTTGGTGTGTTGGCATCTTTGTATTGTATCATCATTTTTGAGATAGACTATGCTCGAGTAGCACCCATTTTTTATTGTATCAACACTTTGATATATATATATATATATATATAAGCTCATCTTTTAGTATCATTGCATGTGTCATGGTGTACTTTATGAGATGTTTCCTACATGTTTAAATTCTTAGATGATTAGAATGTATGAAACTGTTATGTATGAAATGCACATGTATATGTTTTGATTTATGAATATGTATGGGATGCACATGTATCAATTTTGTGACATGTATATGTACATGTAGATATTTATGTATGCATATGATTTATCTTAATGCACTTGTGAATGGAGATATATAAATGCAATGTATATGGTACTAACATCTCATCCAGGTTGTCACGATGTATGACAGATGCTAACTAAAATAAGTTTTGAATATTGAGAGCGAGGATCGAATACATGTGCACTCGCAATGAAGCCAGAATGCTGAAGAAGAACCCCTCATCATACAAATCTAGGAGAACACAATAAAGTGATCATCGAAACACTATCATGATGCAAGTCTAGAATGAAAATACCTATGGGAGATTCAATCCCTAGGACATGGTTGTTGGACCCATTGAGTAGTTATCATCATAGATCATTTTTGGAACATCGGAGTCGATACAATCCTTACTGGTGCCACTGCAACCATAATAATATGAATATGAATTTTGTCAGATTAGATATGGGAAACCAGCGTAAGCATCGAGGCACAAAAGCCAAGAAGACTGGAACATCATTTCCAGTTGATGTTGCAAGAGTACACTAGTATCTAGGCATTCAAAGCCAAGATATTAATAAGTGCGATCATGTATAAACAAATAGAGAAATAACAATAAAGGAGATAGTTCTGACCTCACCTTGGTGTACAAATAAAGAGGATCAAGGGATGTGAGGATTTTCTAGCTTAATCTAGAAGCTCTTATCACATACACCTTATTTATTTGATGTTTACGAATCATCGAAGCTACACCAACAAGTAGTAGACAAAGAAAAGATAAACAAAATCAATGAGAACAAGAAAGATACAAAGAGAAATTAAATCATAGCTCAGCGTGTTTCAAAGATTTCAAATGTATAGAAATAGGCATGTTGAGAGACACCATTGTTATTTTGAATGCTTTGTGTTTGATTTTTATCGATATTTTATTTACGTTTGGGATATCCAATGTGCGTTGAGAAACACAGATGTGTTCACAGAGAGTGTTAAGAAACACTATTTATTGCAGTGTTGAAAAACACCTATTGATTTTTTCAGTAGTGAGTTGTCCTTCACAATGTCAAGACTACTAACGAAATATGTGATAAGATTGTGGACCTATGCCCCTAGGTAACAAATTACTTGACTCATGTTGTGATGACAAAATTGATTTGGTTTCCCACATGCTTATGAATCTGGATTAGTTCAAGTCAAGAGAGTTCATAGAGGACCCAAAGTGTCACAAAAGTTACTGAAATATTTATACAAATTGAAGTAAAGAAATGCCAAGATGAAGCACGGAGTACCACTCCAACTTCATTGAATTGATGTCACAATGTAGATATACGTTGATTGAATGAAAATATGGTGAGTATGGCGACAGTAGACAGAGTCTGTGATAACCATTGGTGACTGATAGGAGAGAGATTCTCAAGTAGAGAAATCTCAGTAATAGCTAGGCATCAGTAGGTAGACGCAGTGAGAACCACTTGTGACTGATGCGCGAGAGATTCTAAAAAGTAATAGGATAGTGCTCCCTAGATAAGGAAGGTTTCCCCTAGAGTACGACCAGTTTCAATCCATGTAAGTTGGTATCTTGACGGTAACTGAGAGCATGCATATGAGAAAATCAAAGTAGGAAAGTTGGAAAGCAACTGTACAGAGCCAAGGGATGCTACAATAAATATACAAATGCGGAACAAGAGGCACTTTTTTACAATTTTTTCACCTTCTTGGCAGAAATTCTTTTTTTCTACCATGACGCGTGTTTGCCTGGTTTTCATCATTGACACTTTTTTTTTCTTTTTTTTTTTTTCAATTTTTTGTATTTCTGAATTTTTCAAATTTTTTGTATTTTCTGATATAGAGTAGATCTCTTCAACATGTGGATATAGTTGCAGAACTATGGGAAATCTCATTAAACCATAGCCAACATAAGTCATGTGCCCTCATGACAAGGTATACAAAAACTTATCCAAATGGATTTTGGGGGAAAAGAAGAAGAAAAGTATTCCAAGGACTGTCCTTTTCTTGTAAGACTAGAAGAATTTGTGAACAAGAAACTTCATCCACCAGGTAGTACACTTGCATTTTTTTTCAAATTTTCAGGACATTTTGCAATTTTTCAATTGACTCTACTTTACATAAGTGTCAAATGCAGAAAATCGTAAATCTCTACTAATCACATACTATATTTAATTCCTAAATATCAATTAATGGGCCTCTAACTTAGCAATACACTTCAATATAGTCATTTTTCATCAGTCACACACAAGAATGAATATAGATTTATTCATCTTGCATGTCTGAATGAGTCGACCTGTTGCCTCCTATGTAGACGGCGTTTTGAGTAGCTCTCAGAATATGAGAGTCCAATAACCTAGACTCATCTAAGAACAGAGAATTTAATTTAGAAGTGTAGATGCAATATTAATCTAGGAATGAAATATTACAAGATTAATCTAAGAAATAAGCATGAGATTAAGCTAGAAAATGAGAATAAACTAAGAAATGAGTTTGCAATATTAATCTAAAAATGAGATTATTATAATAATTCTTGAAAGAAGCTAAACTAGACATGATTAATCTAGAGATGATCTTAAAATCTATTGCAAATGAAAGCTAAGAATAATGATAGTTTTGAATGCCTAAAAACTATTGAATCAAAAATGCAGCAGCGATTCGATACTTCAACAATGCAATCTCCTTCTTTGAATGAGAACAAGAGAGTTCTTTTATAGGTTGAGAGTCTAATTTAGAATAGCAAGTTTCCTTTGAGAGAAACAATTAACACCTTGAAATCCAGTTTAGATTAGCAAGTTTCCTTTGAGAGAAACAGTGAACTGTTGTCTTTTTGAGTGAATGAAGTAGTTAACTCATTTGTTGCGCTTTTGAATCTCAGTCAACTCAAAGTTTCCATTTTTGAACTGAAATGAGGATATTGGAGAGATTATTTGATTAAATAAATAAAATATGACCTCATAAAGGCATTTTCTCAATTATTTGAATAATTAAGTTCAAATATTGAAATGAGGATATTTATTTAATAACAAAATATTATTTAATTCCTTTTTATGTATTTTAGCTAAAAGGGTGAATTTAATTTAATTAAAGTGCTAGGACTTTGTAATTAAATTAACTAGATCATAGGATTTATTAGAAAATTGTAATTGATATTTAGGAATTAAATATAGTATGTGATTAATGTAGATTTAGGATTTTTTGCATTTGACACTTCAGTCAAGTAGATTTAGTTGAAACTCATAATTGCCTAGTACAATAGGACTTTGATGATTCAGACGATTGATAAATGCAACAAAATTGGTTGTGGTTGCAAGATGCCAATTTTGGGGTGTTACAAACACAACTTTCTTAATAGGATTGCATAAGTATTTCATAGAGAGGTCTAAAATGAAAATAGGCTATTCAAGGAAAGAGAAGATTTCACAAACAATAGCATATTCAATAGGATAGACATGGACTATGACCTAAAAATAGACATCCACTCCAGCAAATAGGCGCAGGAATGAGACAAAATGACAGGGGATAGAACAATATCCACAAGATCATCTAAATCAAATCATTCACAATAGTGCACAAAGATGCAGGAAGAAAGAGGGCTCAAGAACTCTAAGATTTCTCTAACATTAACCACTATATTACGCTTTAGTAATAGAAATACAGACAAGAAGGTCCAGGGATAGAGAAAATATCAAAAAAATCCTTTGCATAATCTGAATCTCAATGAGAAATTACAAACAGATGAAAAATTGAGGGTAGAGAGAATTCCATGGAAAGTCTTGCATAATCTGAAAAACCTAGATAAAAAGATTCTGAAACTACTTGTATAGAACCTCCCCTAGTACACAGGCTCGAGAGTCAATCCATCAATCAGTTCAGGAAGAATTAGGGTTATAATATATTTTTAATAAACAATATAGAAACCTTTAAATAGTTAAGTCTATTGATCAATGTGCTTGGGAAATATCTCAAAAGATCAGATATAGTCATGAATACATCTCCCATCACCATAAATTTGATCAGAAAAGTTGGCCCGATCCATCAACCCTATCTGCAACTTGAAAGACCACGACATCACCCTGAAACCCTGAAATCAGATTTTGAATATTTGAATATAAATGGTCATAGATGGCATGGGTGCTTGTATCAATGATTCTAATTTGAATCAATTTTTCTTTTAAAACCAATCCATGAATCTTTAGCTTTACCTTTATTCTTTATTCTATCTTTAAGTTCAGATCTGATCACGGACACATAGCATCCTGGCGCAATGCCTCAAAGATTAACTATCCTCATCTTGGCCATCAAGGGATTACGCCCATCGTTAGATCTTCCTTACTTGTTGTGTCTTTATCTTTAGTTCTAACCTTAGCCTTAACTTGCCTTCAACTCAGCTTTAACCCTTGTATCTAAAATCCTTTATGTCTCCAAGTCGCGAGATCATATCTTTAACCCTGAATTCATTGTGAGATTTCACACCAGCCATAAGATCGGAACCAAAATAAAAAATCTACGCCTAATCTATAAATCATATAAGCATATTCCTTTTCATTGTGAGATCACGAGACAACCGTCTGAGAAAAAACACATCCATGGTCAAAACCAAACCTGAATTTAACTTTACTGCAACTCTGATTCATTCTGAGATCATGCGACTGAGTGTATCTCAAAATTGTTGAATATCTATCCTAACCATGGTTTCATTCAAAGATTTCATGTAAGCTATAAGATTATATCTTGATCAATGGCCATGATCTCATCCGTAAATAACTCTAAAATTTAACTTTACATAACTTTCTTGACTTAGGTTTATTCATAAATTTAGTGACTGAAGAAAACTTAAAGTCACGGGATGATTTTTTGACTCAAGGGTTTATTCTGAGATTTCATGCATAATGCATGATCTAATCTTGATCAACGGTTCAGATCATGACTTAGTTGGCCCATCTTCAACTTTACTTGACTTAACTTTAACCTTAGTCCATCTGTGGATTACGCGACTAAGCATATCTCTAAATTGGGAGAAGATTTTCTAACCACGAGGCTTATTTTGTGACTTCACGCCATCCACAAGATTAGATTTGAATCAATGGTTCGTGTGTAATCTCTTGATCTTTTTCGACTTGACCAACTCATCGGGCGATTCCGCACAAGCCGCACATCTTCGATCAAATCAACGATCTACACCTAATGTCCGAGTCTTTATCTTAACTCAAAGTTCATCTGGTGATCACGCAACTAAGGAAAAAAGAAAAGCATGCCTAAACCCTGAACTCACATTATGAGATCATGCGAATAAAGAAATATTGATCTCATAGAATGAATTCCTTGACTCCTGGTTTATCACGAGATCTAGTACAAGCCACAGGATCAGATCTGCATCGACGACCCATGTTTAATCTCATAATAAATAACTTAACTCAGATCCCATTTAGACATCCACAACTGAAGGAAAACTCAAACCTAACTTGAACTCTGGGTTTATCTGGAGATCACGAGATAGACTGAGTTTCTGAATCTCCCAATGATCTGACAAACTCTGGTTTCAACATGAGACTTAACACACAACACATTATCAAAATCAAATCAATGGCTGTTATTAATCTCAAAATAATACTTGACTTTTGACTTTGTCTTGAGATCTAGCGCAAGCCACTAGATTGAAACTGCATCACGGTTCACGTTAAGTCTCCAAATGAAAAGAGCATAGTCCTTCCAGGTTGAAATAGGAATTAAGGGGTCATTTCTAGAATTATCAATAAATAGTTGTTTATAATTCTCATTAAGGGTTTTCATGATCATGTCTTGGTTGGTTTTTTGTGATACATTGGCTTAATTAATGACTCTAATTCTTTCATTTTCATATTTATGTTGTAAGAATTGGAAGAAGAATTTGGTGCTTTTATCCCCTTCTTTTAACCATTGAAAATGAGCCTTCAGTTGAGAAACTTTACCCTTACGTCAATCCATTTTGTGGAGCTGATTTTTCAATGCAAACAATAGACTAATGATGAAGAATATTGTCTGGATTATGATCTAAGAGTTTTATATCCTGGATAAGTTACCCTTTAAGGGATTTCTCAACCATTCCCCACTTAGTCGTAGTTCTCCTTCCAAATTCATGATGAAAAATGGTACACCTATTATAATTGATTGCTTATATGGCTGTACTCTATAATATTTTCAGTAATATTTATTTAGATGCTACAATTAATCGATACATTGTAAACTATGTTCACAATTAAAATTGATATGCTTACTATTATTTTAAACAATCATATGTAATCTCTTTTAGAGATATTGAAATAAAAAAAAAAGCACCAATAGATCCCACCATCCTCACTTCCATTAAAACATATTGTGGCCACATTTGTCCCATCCATACCCTCGATTGAGTAAATATATTATGCACCATGCTAAATCAATGGTGAGTACTTGGTTCCCATATCATATTCACTCATTCTACCAAAATGTTTCCAATATTTCTAAACAATCATCCTTGAGGAACAATTACATGAACAATGAATCTATGGAACTAGCAACATAAGAAGGAAAGGATAACTTATGTCTCTACAAGCTCATTTTTGCCTTCCATCTACTTAAGCATGATCTCCCTTTTATTCTCTTCTAATTATTCTATCTTCTTCCACAAAAAAAATTTCTCCAAAAGGAGAAGTGAGTAATGCTCCACTCTTCCTTGAAAAACCCCATATAAGGGATTTTCAACTACCAAGGTTTGGGTAAGAAGGTTTGAAGTGTAATCCCCATAAATGAGAGACCTTTCCTTATTTAAGAGAGTAACATGCCCCTAGATACCCTATCGATCTTTCAACCCTAACATCAACTGTCAAACTCATCACCCTCACTAAAGAGTGAGGGGTCACATCATGACCAAAAGGTAATATTATAAGTCTTATAAGTATGTTTCCCATATGTATAAACCATAGAAATTGATTTATGCAAAAATGTTCATAAAACTGACCTTTTAACATAATTTTAAAATTCATTGGAGAGATTATAAAAAATTCTAACTCATTGAAGGGCTCCCAACCCTTCTAAGATAAAAAATGGTTAAGGTTAGAGCTTTTCAAAGACATATTGGATTTTATATAGACAATTCTCCTTTCTTCTATTTTCCTTCCTACTTTCCTACACAATACAATGATAAGTTCTAGTTGGAACACACTAATAATTTACATTATTTTTTAATCAAATATCCATAAATTCAATCATGGACCATTTGTCTAACTAATTGATAATCTAGATATTATAGCACAACAATATATCTCTTTTAGTTTTAAGTTGTATCCAATATTTTATATTTTCACACTTCATTACATAAAATTGATAGGAAAAATGCCAAAATGAGATACAAGAATATTATCATGCATACACCTCTTTTTCCAGACTAAGCCTATCTAATGATATATTAAGGAAAGGCACGAAATAATTTAAGGTTGTATTATTCACATATGAGGTGGGGCCTTACATATTGTTCAATAATCCTTCTAGAATTAATTGGATTTTCTTCAAAGCACTTTAAGGAAGAGAGAACACATAGGAATTTGACCAATGAAATAATCACATAACCACTTATTTAAAGATAAATTGTCTATATGTATTTGTAATTTAAGGTTAAATTAGTCCTTAATGAGGCAGGGTATTACAAAAAAATTTAAATTGTAACTTCAATATAAATGAAAAGTTTCACTAATTATTACTTTAAATTAGCCTTATGTTTTTTACAATTTTCCATATATATTGGAAAAAAGTGAGAATTACGAAAAAGCATAATTTTAGTAGCCCCAAAATACACAAAAGTGAGACATAATGTGGCGTAATTACCCACAAATGAATCTTTTAATACCATGGCTTTGCAATATTTCACAAAAATAAGTTTCAAGGTTGGCTAATTGTAGCTAGTGAAAAAATTATGTGCATATTAGCTTTGAGACAGTGAATGGATGTGTTGACACGAGTGATAATATAGGCTAATAAAAATGGCTAGGAAAAAAAATGAGTTTGAATACTTAAAAATCAATGTAAATAAGGATGAAGTAAATAGGGAAAGTTAGTAGGTAGTGAACTAGACTTGAAGACAAGAATATCTTGGTTGATGATGTATAATGGAAACGACTATGCAGCCGACAAATCCCACACAATTTAATTGCATTTATTAACTAAATTGAAAATAAGAAACAACTATTGCGTGAATTTGAATTTAATTAATAAATGCACTTAAATTGTCAATTTAGATGAGATTTGTGGGCTGTATAGCTATTTCCATATATAATTATATAAATACATTCCATCAAGCTAAATTGAAAACTAAATAGAAATAAATAATATGCTTACAGAATGGTCGTATATAAATCTCTGTTCAGAATCTCTTTTTTCAAAATAAAACAATCTTCTTGAAATTTTAATTATATTTGACAATAAAAATATTAAATATCACCAACAAATTTAAACTTTAAACGACATGTCTCCAAAATACAAATGCTATAATCACGAGTGTCACTGCACACACTGCAATGTACATGAGGTATTTATAAGCTTTAGGAGGTTCAAAATTAAACGCCAAACTAAAAATTCGAAAAACCAACATTAAAAGCGGCATGCCAACATAAAGAGGTGAGAATAGTGCTAAATAGAGTTCCTGCTGCCAAAGCGATTTATATTTGGAGAAACCTTCCTTATCCTGAATTTTCATCCTCTCAAGATGAGGGGGAAGTATGACAAGAAAGGTGGCACACCCGAATGCTAATATTGTCCAGATGATCGAGAATAGCAAGGCCACCACGGACATATGTGATAGCACCGATGTTTTTTGAAAATAAGTGTTTCCGAACAGTTGTCTAACTAACCATGCGACAACCACTGCAAAGGAAGCGGTGAAGGCGGCAGTGTCAGAGAACATGAAAATTTTGAAAAGTTTACGAAATGCCATCTTGGCAGCTCCATAATGTATACTCTTTTTGTCATCCTCTAATCCACCAGGAATTTGAAACATTGCCGCAAATGTGATTGTAGCTATCAGCGATGCCACTACCATGTGTGTATTGACGATATCTTTGTCTCCCTCTTGTTCTGGATCAATTTTTGTATTGGATAAAAGAAAACGTTGCTTCGAATAATTGTTTGGATCAGAAGAGATAATATCTTTTGACATGAGACTCAACCGAACACCTCCTGCGCTGTCTAGTTTTTGTTCGATGATGGCATAATTGGGGTTGTGTGAACTGAACCAAATATCTTTGGACTTGTCTTCAGCTGCTGCAGATGCTACGTCAAGTGCAGTCATGTCTTCATCGTTCACAGCATTGACGTCCACACGAGGAAATGAGATAAGGTATTCTACCAGCTGCATCCGCCACAAAATGATGTACTTTACATCTCCACTCACTCACAAAGCCTATTAAAGTTCAAACGTAGCTCATGGGGATCCCATTTATTCTATTCCTTGTATCAAATTCAATTTATGCCTATTAAGCCATGCAACATTAACAATTATCATAAAGAAACTTTATTAACTACCCAGTCATATATTTAGCATATCAAATGAAGGGCTTTTTGAAAAAAAAAAAAAAGTGCCAGTGTTTTGTTTGTTTAATGTGCTAAATAGAATAACACATCAATATTAAATAATTAATAAATATACACCATAAATGAATTAAGCAATAGACATTATTTCAATTCATATTAAGAAAATAACCACCTTGTCATGTTAAATTTAGTTTAATCTATTAACATTCAATCAATAAGAGTAGTGAAAAAATAATTGTACAGTTGAATGTTACACAACTAAATATAAATAGATAAGGGTAAATGTACTAATATATTAAAACTAGTGTGTTTTGCGACAAAAAATAATTCCTCTATATTTATATTCTATCATGGAATCAAACAATCTATAAGCTTTGTGAAGAGTTAGGTTTAGATCTCATAGATCTGATATAATGAATGCTTCTACCATGCTACTTATTTGATTATATACGCTTCATTAAATGTGAAGTACTAAATATATTTAGAAATATTTATAATCATGAAAAGAATCAAGAATAACAATCTAAAGAGATGGTAGTACAACATGAGAGAGTGCGTGAGTTTGAGCGGGAGGGGAGAGTTTTCAAACTCAGGGGTTTCTGAGGAGGGAGACAAGGACGATGAAGATGATCCAGGTGGATCCAAGGAGGTTTGGAAGGTGGTTCTGCCCCTGCCTGCACCTTCTGGTGTTTAGGATGTGGACGATGTGTGATTGGACCCTCCTTGTTTCGGGTTTTGGCCCTGGCCCTGCCATTTTGGCACTGACACCCTTTGGTTTCAGGGGTTTTGTGCGGCACTGGTGTGGTGGGGCAAGGTCTATGCTGCTCCTTACCATGGCGGTTGCATCTGCTTTGTCCCTACTGGAGTGAATAGGGTTAACGACCCTTTCCAGTCTCTTTTGTTGCGAGCCCCTTGTATTTGGGGATTCCTATTGCTTTTGCCTCTTCAGGCCTGTGTTCTCGACACTGTTTGTGATGGGATGGTTTGGCCCAAGAATGGTGGGTGGACGTATTCTGCCTCCTCTATCGGCGGTCTTGGTGCCTCTGTTTGTTGTGGTGCGGCAGAGTTGGTCCTCGTGGACATTTTGAGGAGGGGGAGGCACTACTCCCATTTTTTTTACTGTTTTGACATGATGGAAGGCCCATTTCCCTTGTCCAAGGACAAGTGGTTGGTCATGGTGAGGCGGTTGGGAGGATCTCCAGCGCGATGGAGAAGAAGTATATAGGGTGGGGACTTACAGCAGTCGATGGATGCCCTTTTAATGTGCTGGGTAAGGAGGATGCGGCTTGGAAGTCTACCTACTGGTGTTGTGGTGGCTTCCCCTGGGGTTATGTCTGCTCTATTGTGGAGGGGTTTTGGTTGGTTGCTCCTAAGAGTATCTTTTCTCAGGTAGGGATCATACACAGAGTTTTTTTTATCTTTGTTGAAGTTGTGGGTGGTCTGGCTCTGGAGGGTCAATTTATTGGCCTTTGGTGGTTAGCTGCCTTTCTTCGGCTGGATGCCCTTTTTGTGAGATGGTTTACTGAAGATACTCCAGAGTTCTGGACGTGGTTGTTGGCTCTTCACCTTGAAGAGAAGTTATGTTTGTTGATGGTGTGATGGGGAGGGCTTTCTCTTCTGGTTCCTTTTTTCTTTTTGTGTATTTGTCCTTTCTACTTGGTTTGGACAATGTGTTTCCTTTCTTTGTTGGGCACGTGAATGCTGACAGTTTTCAAGGGCACACCTTGGATGGTAGTTTTTGGATGAAGTTTGCAGCCGGTTTGGGTGTTTTTCCCAATCCTCTAGATTTGGATTGTGAGTGGTTTATCCGGATGAGGGCTTTGTACTTCCTGTCTGGTTCTTCTTTCACGGCTCCTATGGAGGTGGAGTTGCCTCTTATTGAGGGGGAGGTTTTCGTGACTTTGGAGGTGGATGTGTTATGGTCTCTCTTCTGTGGTAGGTGGTTTTACAATTTTTCCCTGGTGTTGTTGATCTCCCTCCTTAGTGATCCTATTGAGTTGGGCCCCTTTACTATTGAGTTGGAAAGGGCTGTTGCTGTTGGAGGGAAGATCTACAGTCAGGAGGCTACTATTGTCATTCATAGGGAAGACCCTCAATAACCTTGCTTTTCTTTGGTTGTTTGAAAGTTTCAACTGATAGTTTGTTGTTTGAGCTTTGGTGTTGGTCTTCTTGACCTTGTTGTTATTTTTTGTTTCACTGTTGGGCACTCTGGATATGATTAATGTGTTGTTAATGTGTATCTAGTGTGTTGCTTTTGTACCACAGGCCAACACCCTCTTGCTACTACTTTATTCAAAAAAAATCTAAAGACACATATATCCTATAGAATGACATGACATAGAATTAGGTTCTTTTTAGGTGCTTTAGTTATAGTTCCTATTATCAAAGTATCAACTATAATGCTATGAACACACATAGTGAAGTCACCTTCATAATAGAGAGAACAATATACACATAAATGATAATGAATATTTCTCGATGATAAAAATGTACAATGAGCTTTGCTTATAAAGGCAAGAGTAGGGACGCAAGCACCAAAGACATGCAAGAGTAGGTAATGAGTTGGTAGCATCCAAATACTCAAGTACAAATACATATGCACTTAAGAAATATTAAATTATGAGAACAAATACAAGGTGGAATTTCAGCATGTAGTAAATATTAATTTACTCCAACGACCCCCTTAAGTGCAATTTATGAATTTCAGCATGTACTAAATATTAATTTACTCCAATGACCCCCTTAAGTGCAATTTATGAACCTTCAACAGATGCTTGAATACTTGATTAACTCTATGACTCCCAATATTTGAAAATAATGACTCAACCAAGAGAAAACTCTAATTGATGAGGGTTTATGATAATATCTAGGGAAACTATAATCACCTCCTTCTTTTTAGGTTCCACAACACCCACGTAGGTATTACCTATATAAGATTGCTATCTTACAGTATTAGTAAACGTGGATACGGATTTGTTTCTTGTTTACTGTATTACCTCATAAATTACTCTGCATAAAACTGAGAACAACATAAAACAAAGTTTAACCATGAAAACTATTGAAATGATAACAACATATAGTAGTGTTTTAAGGACATTCATCCTTCTTCCTTTTATAGTTCTCAAAAGTTAGGAGAGGCAACCTATTTTAATCCTCTCTCAAAGGGATTAGTAAAATGAATTGTATATCTTGATACAATTACTTGAATTTATATATATTTGACTGTAAATGTAAAATATTTGTGTATTTTGAATTAATTGGATGATGATAAACCACTTGACAGATTCTAGATCAGTACCTATGCTTGGGCTATAGAGTCAAAGATGCAAATCCACATAAAAAGTAAATAAGGATACTATAGATTTCCTTCCAACCTATATGTAACTCGAGAAAAGTGCCCTACAAATCACCCTGTCACTGCAACACTACTGTATCAAATCCTCAAATACTGTTATACTCCCTGAAACTACTCACAAAACTTACTCCTTCCCTTGAAAGAAACTTGCAAGCAATTAGATAGCTACCTTGTGACCAATATATTTAAAATGCCTTATAGATTAAACATAAAAGAGCATACACAATAAGTAAAGAGACAACAACAATATAGAAAAGAAGTTGCACTATATTTTATTTATATTCCTGCTTCATACATATAGAGGCTAAAAGCTCAAAAACTTAGACAAAATTATGTAGTCTGGCTTACAGTTATATTTTACCACCACCTCAAAAATGTTACAATTTGATCTATTTATAGGTTCAAACCATCTTGGAATCCTTAAGATAAGGATGCAACAAGCTTCAAATGGTTTGAGAAACCTAACCCTAAAAACATAGTAAAAGACAAAAGACAAGAAAACTCCAAGCGGTGGGAGGACAAAACTGAAGAATAAAATCTGATTTGTACTTTTTCCTCTAGTGGATGTCAGCATCTTCATTCTTCATCTATGACATCAAATTCAACTGTGACAAGCTTCTTTTTCTTGGGCTTTGTCATGATATCCCATGCTGTCACATCTTCTTCTTTAGGCCACTCAAAATTTTGAATATTTTCTAGTTGAGTCTTTTGCCTTTCCCACCTGGCATCTATTATGCCTTTAACATCTGAAATGAATTTAATACATTCTATTTCTTCCTTTATTTCCTCATCTAAAAGCTTGTTGAACCTTTCCATATCTAGCTCCCTCTGATCAGATATGTAAATGTCTTTATTGGGAAGCATGCTATCAAACTCTGGTCCCCATAACCCTAATGGTTTAATCTGATCATCCTCTATTCTGATAGGAGGTATAAACCTACTATAACTTACCCCAAACATCTTTAACTTTGCATCAATTTGATTGGCTTTACCCTTGAAGAAGGATAAAGTAGCCCCAATTTGTTTTATCTTTGTACCAACCATTGTCACTATTTCTGGTAGATCTGATCTTAGTGGTTGTACTGATGCTAATCTCTCAAAAAGTGATGTTCTTCTAGACCAAATTACATAGTAGGGATTCAAGATTGTCAAAATGTTGGCCACTTCAGCTTGTAGGCCTAGAAACCTACCATAAGCCCCATACACCACATCAACCTTATCTTTAATGGTGTTAATCCTATGTTGCAAAATTGAAGCTAATGCTTCCAAAATTACATTATTATGCTCTATAACTTCTTTCTCTATTCTAGCAGGTATCTCCCCCGTATCCTCTGTATGGATTTCTACATCTACTACTTATTTAGGCTCAACAGAGGCAAGCTCAGTCATTTATGGTGATTTTCTGGTGAGTTCATCTATAACTTTTTATTGTTCTTGATCTTCACTAGTGCTAACTCCCTATTGTTTGTAATATCACAAGTATCACTAGTGATTTTTTGCAGTTTCTCTGAGAGTTGGGCTGTTTTTGCTTCATTAAGCTGATAAAAATGGGTTAACACTTGTGATATCTCTAAATCCCCTATATTTTGGAGGGTCCAAATGATCTTCTTTCCCTCCATTTTCTCTTGTATACTCAGCAAGGTTGGCTTCTAATCTTTAGGAGCTAAGCTCCAAATTGCAAGTTCCTGAGATTTGGGGTTATACCCAAACCCTCTGACCATATCTCCAATGCGAGTTTCTGATGTCAATTTTACATCAGGTTGTCTTCTTATTTAATCTATGCTAAATGCTGACGACAAATCCCATCTTTCTAAAAATAATATCCCACTGGCCTTGACCAATTGTCTTGCCTTCTCTGGCGTAATCTCCTAAGATTCAGGATCATAATCATACAATGTTTGTAAGGTCTCTTGGGTGACTAGATCACCACCTTCCAGTTGCAACTGTTTTCCAATTTCTTGTTGTTTATTCGATATGAGGAAGTCCTTGAACTCTCTTGTTTTAATGAAGCTGTCATCCTTAAGGAATTCCTCCTGATGCATCAAGCTCTCATTTGTACATGATTTTAGATGCAATTATTCCTCTTCCTTTGTATTCTTTTGGAGCTTCTTTCCTGCCCTGATATGTTTTCTCAACAAATAATCATAGGACCTATCTCCCGTTATCAAGGCTCCAATTCTATTTGTCTTCTTCTTCTTATAAGGTTCTCCTGTTTCCACTTTTTGTCTCTTTCGTGGGGGCTCATTTGTCACCTCCTTCTCTGGGCCCTCTAATAGCTCAATAATGTCTTCCCCTTCTACTACCTACCGTAATGGAACTGCTTGATAATCCAGATGACTAGTAGTTGAAGGACAACCTTCATCACTCTCATCATCATACTCAGACTCAGAATACTCTGGCTAACCTTTCTCAGGAACCACTAGTGCTTCCTCTAAATGATTACACAAAAGAGCATGGTTTTCAATCATTGAATCTAGCCTTTTCAGATAAGGCATGTTAGGGTAGAAACCTCCAAACTTCATCCCCCTTCTCTTCACCTGCCTTTCCAGGTCCATAAGTTCATTGAACTTTGTTGCTCTCTTATCCACCTCCTCATCCTCCATGATGTTTCTTATTAGATCCTCCTCCATACATTCTTCATGTATTCTTGTGAAGGGGATAGTTGGTGTTAATAACTTTCTAGCACTAAGAATGAAACCCTCTATGTCAACATATCTATGCAGGGCCACATTCATTCTATAATAGTTCATCCAGGCATTCACAGGGTCCATAGCTCTTTTCCCAATAGTGAAATTATAGATCTTAAACTGTCGAGGGGTAAAACTACCCTTCCTATGTGGGGCCAAGTTCCCCCTATCAACCAAAATTAATTGCCTAATAAACTCCATTGAAGCTATCCTTGGTGGTACATAAAATTGAAAAATGTGTGGAGGGTAGGAACAACCATAAACCCTCATTATTGTGAAGTTCTTCTCAAAATAAAAATCTCCCCAATTATGGTCTCCTGGCCATTTTTTAGGGTATTGACATGACCTCAACAATTGTGTTAGTTTGACAGGCAATCTGTTCTTGTCTACACCTAAACACTTGAGAATCGGATAGACTATCTAATTCTCAAAGGCACAAAACTCCTGCTCTCTAGAAGTGTAATTCAACACTCTAATCCAAAACTGAACAGGGTTAGCTTGACCATGTTGAAACTTTTGTGGTTGTAGCAACTAGCAATTCATAACTGGGTGATTGTAGTACAAGATCAAATGCATAAGGATTGAGTAATGCAAAAAATTAGGGTGATCCTTTTTACTTTGTATATCTATAAAACCCTGATGCATTTGGTGTATGATATACTAAATGTATTCATAATTGGAAGTGGTATGGAAGCTCTGCATGTCCAGTACCATCATCAGAATATCTGAGGTGATCCTTTCTGCCCTAGCATCCTTTCCAAGCACTCTGCATAATGCATACACTATGTATTTGATATAGAAATTCATGTCTTTATAAAAATCTGGGGCTGCTCCTGGCAAGGGATGTATATAGGTTTTCATTTTCTTAGGGACATGAAAATCCCTGATACCTTTAGCAACAATGCCAGATTCCCTAGTATATTTATTTTCTAGGCTCTTCAGATTTATCTCGGTAGCCATGGGGTAGTATACATTGAAGGCCTTCATGAAAGTATTACGGTCCAAAGTGAGTAAGTGTTTTCCATCATCCCCCTTAATGGTTTTGGACAATGGGTCATATCTTTTGGCCAACTGCAAAATGAAATCAACATCAACAAAGACATCTGAAACCAACCTAGCTAATCCACAGGTTCAAGGGTTTGAGACAGGCATGGGTTCATCGCTATTCTTAAAAAAGTAATTGAACAATGAATATCCTAAGGAACTTGGGGTTTTTCCATCCCTATTGTAACCCATATCATCAACTAAGGTATCGGCACTTACCTTTCTATTTTGGCCCTATCTTGGTAGTAAAGTGAGAAACTCCTCTAAGTAATTTCTCTTTCCCTTTGACTCATTATCGACATCATCAGTTCTTCCACTAGTGGATGCCATACTTTGTGCTTCACTCATCTTGTTATTCTTCTCTATTCTCAACCTTTAGCACTGATATTGAAACAAATCTACTTGCAAACCCTCACCACCAAATGTGAAACCCTCTGCAATTCTGATTTTAGCCACTGAAAATACTATAAATTGCACTCTCTATTAAACTCTGGATCACCAAATCACCTTCCTGAATTCATTGATTTTCTAAAAAAATCAACTCCTTTAAAAAATACATAAAGCTCTATAAAATCTATGCTCTGAGAATTTAGAAGTTAGTAAAAATGAAATGACAATAGATGAGTATATTTATAACTGATAATTCAATGAAGGTGTCTCTTCAAATTAGTAAACTTAGCATCCAGTCACTTCTACCATTAGTTTCACATACTCTGCCATCAATTTCTGGTTCTAGCCATGGAATTCAGACTGTCAGGCAATCAATTTCTGATGAGTGTTTTTGAATATAAAACTTAATAAAATTCAAAATAAAATCAAGATCAAATTTGATTGGCTGCATTAAATCAAATTATGGATACTTTTTCCATCTGTCAAAATCCCTGCAATCTGATTGCTCAATAACTGTCCATGATGGCACCGTAGGAAAGTCATTATTTTAACTCTGGTAAGCTTCTAGCGACTCAGCGACTGAGTGGTCTCCTCGTTGCTTGATGTTTTTGATAACTGTAGTTCCTTCAAGAGACTTGGCGACTACCGTAGGATTAATCATTTGATCAATGGTTGTCACGATGTCTCTTAATGTTTTAACTTAACCTTTGGTCTTACGGAGACACCGCGACAAAGAATTTTTCTAAGTGTTCTTTTTACCTTGGGTTGCATCTAGAGACTCAGCGACTGTGAAATCTCTATGTCGCCTGATCATTTTCTTAACTCATGTTTAATCAATAGACTTCATGAATAAACACAGTTAATCTCTTAATCATGTGATTATCTTATCTCTTTAATTTTCATCTAGAGACAACGCGACTTTCGTTGATTTCTCTTTCCTTAGCATCTAACGATTGTCGCTAAGTCTCATGATCTTCTTTATGAACCCTAATTATTTATGAGACTTAGTGATGATTGGACACGTGTCTTATCTTATCCTCTTGTCTCTTAATCGCTTAATACCTTTTGACTTTTCAAACTTATATCTCGACAACACAACTACCGTCACATCATATGCCCATCTAATGGTTGTCACTGAATCTCTAGATCATTAACTTAACTCATCTTTCATCCAAAGACCTAGTGACAACATTTTTATTTACTGTTTTATTTGACCTTTCGTTTATCCAGAGACTTAGCAACCATTGAATCTCCATGTTGCATGATAATTTCTCAACTATAGTTATAATCAGGTGACTTCTCGACTGCTGCTAGATGAAAACTTTGATCAACGGTTGTCGTTGAATCTCTAGTTCTTGCACTTAACTCACTTTTGATCATGAGACTTAGCGACAACACTTAATTTTTAACTCATGAACTTAATTTAGAAGCATGGATTACATCAGGAGACAACGTGACTGCGTAGTCTCAAAGTCGCCTTATAAAATCTTTAACTCTGATCAAATCAAGAGACAACGCGACTACCTCTAGATCTTAACTTAAAATTAATGGTCCGCGCTAAGTCTCAAAGTCATTTTAGCATATTCCATGTCATTTGGAGACTACGAGACCAAGGCTTTTTGCCGCGTCTCTAGATCATAAATAATATTTGTTTCCTTTTATGAGACTTGACGACTAAGAAATAAGCACATGTAAATAAACTCAGACCTAAGTGCCAAAAAGTAACTTGAAAATAGAAACTGTTTAGGAAAATTAGGGCTTCTTTGCATTTTTGACTAGAAATAACTAGGGTTTAGGTTCTCTAGCCTTCTCAACATGATTTTGAGGATAAAATATTTATTTGCAAAAGGATATAATCAATTTTAACCATGAACTCAACTTTCAGGGTGCAAAAATTGAAAAGCATTTTTGAAAATTTTCAGGGCAAACTTCAAAACTGGAAATACAACCAACAGTGACTCTATCTATGGATGGATAAACATAAGTTTATGATAAAGGATCATAGAATCTCTGGTTGCAGACCTCTTATTTGATGAAGACTAAACTACTTCTTAAGGCAAACACACAACTGAAAGGAACTATGTACAATATAATGCATACTTACTTATGCATAAAACTTTGTTTTTTAATTGAAGAAGGGTTTCAAAAATTGCCCATGCACTGGCAACTCAAAATATTCTCCATCCATGTTCTTCAACAAATATGAATCCTTTCCAAAACTTTGTGAAATAATAAATGGCCCAATCCATAAAGACTCAAATTTTTTATGCTTTCCTTTATGTTCTGATCTTACATTCCACTGAAGGACTAGGTCATCTAGTTGGAAATTTTTATTAGTATCCCTTCTGTCAAACATATATTTCATTTATTGTTGTAATTTAAGGTTTTCCTTCTGGCTATCTCTTCTTATCTCATCCAACTCTGCTAATTGAATCATTCTATTCTGCATGCTATCAGAAACATATAATTGTTCTTCTTGTATGAACTGATATACTGGTAAAAGATTATTTATAGGAATTTTTTACTGTAAACCATATACAAATGTAAATGGTGACTTACCAGTGGCCTTTTTAACTGTTATTCTATTAGCCCAAAGTGCTAACCTTAGTTTGGTATGCCATTCTTTTTTATTCTTTTCGAGAGTCTTTTTCAATGTCTTGAATATACTCTTATTACTAGATTCAGCTTGTCCATTTGCTTGTGGGTGATATGGGGATGAATATGACATTATGATCCCATACCTCTCATAGAACTCTTTCATCTCATCTGATCTGAAACACGTGGCATTATCCATTATTGACTTTGAAGGTACATAAAATCTAGTCAGAATATTCTCCATTAAAAATTCAATGACTACTTTACTTGTTGCCCTTTTTGTAGGAATGGCTTCAATCCATTTAGTAATATAATAAGTAGCCACCAGTATCTAACTATGTCCACCATTTTATTTCTCTGCAAATTCACCAATAAAATCAATTCCCCACATAGAAAAAGGGGCTTCAGCACTTACTGGGTTTAACAATAGGGCTCCTGAAAATTTGAGCTTATTTGAGAACCTCTGACAAGGGTCACATTTTCTGACATATGCATATGTATCTTTAAATAAACAAGGCCAATATTATCCAACCCTTAAAATCTTATGGGCAATAGTCTTGGCAGAAAAGTGACCTCCACACTCCCCTGCATACATCTCATTTAAAACTTTCTCAGATTGGCTCTGATCTAAACATAACAATAACACACCATTTATGTCTCTCCAGTACAAATCTCCTTTGACTAAGGTGTATTTTTGAGCTCGCAATCTGAGATTTCTTTTTTGATTGTCATTCATAATATCAGAACATTTAGTATCTTTTAAGAAGTACATAATATTAGTATAAAATGGTTGTCTTTCTATACTTGTCATTGTCTGATCACGTGTCTCTATATCATTTACTTGTACCAAATCCAATTTATCCTATGTCATGAGTTTGGACAAACCTTGGCCTCTTATCAACTTTGTAATGTCGATTTAAAGATTAAATTCTTGAATTCTATTAATCCACTTACATCTCTTACGAGTCACTTCTGACTGAGTAAGAATATCTTTGACTGTTGAGTGGGGGACATATGCTTGCACGTTTGCACAGACCAAATATGGTCTAAAATATTTTACTACTTTTACCACAGCATATGCCTTCTTCTCCATCATCTCATAATTTAGCTCTGTGGCCTGGAGAGATTTACTATAAAAAGCTATTGGATGCTCAAATCCTTCTTCATCCTTTTGTAGTAAAACAACAACAATTGTATGATAAGATGCAAATGAAAATAGAGAAAAGGGCTTACTATAATCAGGTGATTTCAGAATAGGAGCCTCTTGCACTACCTTCTTTATTTTCTCAAATGTTATTTGAGCTTCTTCATTCCAATTAAATTTTGCATCTTTTTTTAGCAACTTTATGATAGGTTTGACAATCTCTGCAAAGTTTTCTATAAATATTCTGACAAAATTTATCTTTCCTAAGAAATATTGAACTCCTTTTAATTTTTTTGGAGCAATGACCTTTTGGATTGCTTCTATTCTTTTAGGGTCTATTATTACTCCATCTTTAGACACTCTGTGTCCCATAAACTTTCCCTCTTGTACTACAAAGTGACATTTATTAGGATTTAATGAAACACCATACTCCAAAGCTTTACTGAAAATTTTACCTAGGCGTTCACAATGATCCTCAACTTTCTAAGAGTATGAAGTTAAATCATCTTGATAAATGACCATGAACAAGTCAATAAATTCCTTAAAAGCAACATCCATGGCTCTTTGAAAATTTTCTCCTGCATTTATCAATCCAAATGGCATTCTCACATAAACATAAGTTCCCCAATGAGTGGTAAATACAGTCTTGTACTATTCTGTTTCCTTTACTTAAACTTGGATGTAGCCTGAGAAACCATCCATCATTGATAGCAGCTCACAACCAGTTACTTTATGTAACATTGCCTCCATGTTAGGTAAAGAATAGTTATCTTTCAGTGGGGCAATATTCAAATTTCTGAAATCCACACATAACCTATTGTCACCATTCTTTTTTCTTACTGACACCAAATTTGAAACCCATATTGAGTGTCTGATAGGATGGATAATCCTAGCATATTTTAACTTCACCAATTATTGTTGCATCTTAGGAGCCAATAAAGGGTTAATATACCTCTATTTTTTCCTAAATGGTTTCACCTCTAATTTTAGTGGGATCTCGTATTGAAAAAGGTCTTCCCTATAAAATTTTAGATCCTCATATGACCATGCAAAAACATGCTTATATTTTCTCAATAATTTAATAAAATTTGTTCTTATATGAGAATGAAGACCTTTTCTAATATAAAAAACTTGAGGACTGGTTGATGATCCTAAGTTAATTTCCTCCAAGTCCTCAACCTTAGCAGTGCTTATCTTTGTTGAATGATCATTTTGACTACTGAACAATGCTTCAAGTTCAACTAGACCCTTAGGAATCTGATTGGAACTCAATTGGACAACCTCATTTCCTAAGACATAGTCTTTACCATTGTTATTCTCAAGTAAGGTATTACAATGTATATACTAATTTTCATAATGGTCTAGACACTGAATGAATCTCAAAATATCTTGGTCATCCTGAAAAACTTGCCAGTTGTATATATTATCTGGAACAACTGGTCTTGTCTCAACTTCAAGTATTGATACCCCATGTAATGTCTGATCATCATTTTTCAAAGCTACATTTTCTAAGAAATCTGCCATTATATTTTTTGACCTTTCTATCCAACTTATATCAAAGGCATCAAACATTACAATCTGATCCCAAATAGCATATTTTTACATCTTTAATCTATCATTTTTTACTGCATATTTGGATCTTATTTGTGCTACAACTAATTCAGAATCATCATAAAGGTGTAAACATTTTATTCCATATTCAATGGCAATTTCTAACCCTAAAGATAAAGCCTCATACTCTGATGTATTATTGGTACATTGAAAAGCTAGCAAAAAAGAATATTTGAAAGTTGTACCTGATGGAAACACAAATTGTACACCAGTTCCTGATCCTTTTTTTTAGCAAGCTCCATCAAAATACATTTTCCACAATCCATCACCTTGTATAGTCAACTCTTTAACTGGAGGATCGATATTTTTACTCTGATGATGATGATCATTCCTCTACACTCTGAAATTCTCCACATCCACATCAACACAGTAATTAATGTTACTGTCTTCATACCATTCAATCATATGAGGAGTCCTTCCCTCTCTTGGCACTTTAAAATTATTTCCAGCTATGTTAAAAGTAGCATATGATAAATCACTTTGTATACTACCTCCCCTTGAAGCACTCCATTTTCTTGATAGTAACATCCCATAATGCGGTGGTATGTCAACAACAAGAACATTCATAGTTAAAACTACATCAGGACATACTAATAATTTGTAAGGCCTGGCTTCAATAGTACCAATGACAAGAACTTCCCTAGAATTCATTGCTTGACATCTCCCATGAGGAGTGTCCACTTTTAATCCCATAAACTTCATAATTTCTACTAGCATGACAATGTTTGATGCTCCTGAATCAATCATACAACTCTTAAGCATCCTTCAATTAATTACCAATGTTAGAAAGAATGGATCAACAACCTTAGGGGAGGTTGTTGTGTTTAAGAAAAACTAAGGAATTTCAGAAATCATTACTTCAACTTCCTTCCCTTTCTTATTTGGTTTCTTTTCAACATTTTATGGACTTTGAACTTTCATTGTAGGTACACTGTTCAATAATGATAGAACCTTTTCTTTATGTTCCTTGATCCTCATCATTTCTAAAAATGGGACTTTTACAGTCATTTGATACAAACAGTGGCCTATGTCTAATGGAGTATACTTTACATCTGAGGACTTTGGTTTTTCAATAATAATGTTATTTTCCTCATTCTGTATGTTTAGAGTTGGTTCTTCTTTTTGGATTTTTATTTTTCTACCCTAAGAGTAGAAGTACTTGTTTCTTGTATCTTTGTTTTTCCTTCTTGTACACCAATAGGCTCTATAGCTTTAGTTACAACCTTGACCTTAGGTTTGTTTGCATTTTCACCAGGTCCATCTTTCTTTTGTACATATTTGGTGTCTGTCTAATTTTATTTTATAAATACACTAGATGGTTGACTACCAGTACCACCAACTACTTTTTTCTTAGGTGATAATTGCTTCTAGCTTTGTTCACTAAATATGTAGTAATTCTTTCTTTTTCTTCATCTGAAGCCTTTATGACCAACGAAATGTCTTGATTATTTTGTGCATAACATCTTACATGGTCATTTGTTTCCTCTACTTCACTATCTGATAAAACTTGTTGATGACTGACTTCTACATTTCCTTGTGAACTATATGAATCATGATTTTCATTTTCATTATCTAAGTCTACATCATGACATGAATAGGCATTTTTCATATTATATTCACATTGTTCACTTTCATCATTCCCTTGTTCTTCATTTTCTTTCAAATCTAAGAAAACAATGCAAAAATCAGGATTATGTGGGGCTTCACAAGCCTCACACCAGATATCATCATTACACAAATGGACAACATTTTTATGCAAAGGGTCTGGAGTTCTGTTCTCAGGTTTTCATTTTCTAGGTGGAGCAATAGGCTTCCCATCCTTAAAATGGGTTCCATGAGGATGATTTTGCATTCTATTCTAAGGATTGTAAGTGTTATTATAGGAAGGCCTATTATTTTGAGGAGCCCTATACTCTTTATATTCTGGTTCCTTTAGGTTACTCCTACTAAACCTTGAATCATCT
>MU227862.1:413168-444664 GCA_018584345.1 Thuja plicata | reverse complement strand
GCCATTATTTTGGAGGTCCAAGCATAGGCTTGGTCCCACCAAACCTGTCCCAAACCGAAATCCAAGGCAAATGGTGGTTTGGTAAATTCAAATTTTAAAAAATGGGCACACGTTTAAAAACGTGTACTCGTTTCTTAAATGTAATAAATCGGCATAAAAAAATGATTTTTTTTTTTTTTTTTTTTTTAAAACTTAAAAAACGGGCACCCGTTTTGAAAAAAATGGGTACCCGTTTTGAAAAATGGGCACCCGTTTTGAAAAAAAGGGTACCCATTTTTTGAATTTTTGGATCGGGTGTCCGAGCCTAAGACGGGTGCCCGCTTTTTTCAAAACGGGTGCCCGTTTCTAGCGGTAGTTTTCAAGCCCACAAGACTTCCGCGGAATTGGCACTCAACTTCTTGCACTTACCCGTCTTCAATATTTTCTTCACATATTTTGACTGATTAATGAATATACCTTTATCTATCTGCTTTACATTCAGTCCCAAAAATTATTTTATAGGACCAATCATGCTCATTTCAAATTCATTCTACATTTCTTTTGCAAATGTTGTACTAAGCTTGTCATTATCTCCAAAGATAATATCATCAACAAACAAAATGAAATACCTTTCTCCTTAGTATGATCTTGTTTGGGTAGGGCCACATAGGTCTGTGTGCACTAGGTCCATTTTTTTTTCAGTTGAGTTCTGCTTGATTATGAAGGAACTCCTTACATGCTTTCCCATAACACATTCCCTACATATTGTGTCAACTGGTCTTGCAATACTAGGAAGGTCTGTGACTGCCTTGACATTAATTATCTTTACTATGTTATCAAAGTTGATATGACAGAGTCTCTTGTGCCATAACCAACTGTCATCTACTTTTGCAACAAAATAACTTACATCAGAATTGAGCTGAAAAACATTACCTTTTGTTTTGGACCCTAATGCAATCATGTCTCCATCCTTGTTGTTAATGATGCACTTGTTGTCTTTGAACTCCAAATGATAACCTTTGTTAAGTAGTTGTCCAACACTTAGTAAGTTATGATGTAATCCACCAGCATATAGAACATCATCTGTCTTGTTCTTTCCATCCAAAGTGATAGAACCTTTGCCTATGATAGGTTTAGGAGTGTTATCTCCAAATCTAACCATACCACCTTTGTATTTTTCTAAATGAACAAATCTGTCTTTGTCACCTGTCATATAATGAGATCATCCACTGTCAATGATCCAATCAGTTCTGATGTCTGCTTTGGAAATTAAGGCTAACTCTTGTTCTTCCTTTTCATCTGCAATGTCCATTTCCTTGAACAACCTTTCCATGTCTCTAAGGGAAATGAATCCAATTTCATCTTCTCCTGAATCTTCATCAGTTACACCTTCTTTAGCATGATAACATTCCTTCTTATATTTAGGTTTATAATCAGATATGAACTTCTTGACTCTTGTGGAACACTTAGATGCAAAGTGACCAATCTTGTTGCATGAAAAAAATTTGAATGGAAGATTTCTTCCATATTTTCCTTTTCCTTTATTTTCTCTTTTATAAATCATAGCAATGATATCTTCTAGTTCTTCATCAACTTCTTCTTTCTCATTATGACTAGAGAAGTGTAATGATTTCTTACCGTGGAGTGAGGCTTTGAAAGTTGTTTCACTTTTAGGTTCAGTCTTCAATCTTGATATCTCAAATGCAGAGATTTTGCTAATCAAAGTTGCTCTCTTGAAGTCTTGTGAGAATTGCATACTTTCCTCTAGAATAATTATCTTTTTTTTATAGTTTGATGTTAAAGTAGTTAGCAGCTTGTCCATTATATCTTCTTCTGACATTTATCCACCATTGTTTGTGATTCCAGAGACTGCTTCATTTATCCTTTGATTGTAAGCTCTAATGTTCTCTTCAGGTAACATCTCAAGACTGTTGTATTTATTTTTCCATGTCTTCCTAAGCACATTATTTTCTTGAATATCTCTTTCAAACATGTTATCTAAATACTTCCATATGGTATATTCTCTGTCAATTTTCTTGATCTCAAAAAATTCACTGTTGGATAAAGCGTTGATTAGGGCTTCTTTACCAATTGCATTATTGGTAAATGTTTCCTTTTGTCAATTAGTAGAATCATCCTTTGCAAGGTCTTTTAGAGATGGAATTGCAACTTCTTGTGTAGAAATTTCAAAGATCTCAAAGCCAACACACTGTAGATGTGTTATCATTTTAATTTTCCAATCCAGATAATTTTCTCCATCGAACTTAGGGCTCTCTTTTCTAAAGTAAGACATCTGATCTACCTTAATCTGTTAGGCTTCTTCTCCAAGGCACTTAGCTCTGATACCAATTGTTAGAATAGTCCCAAAGGATATCTGAGAGGGGGGGTGAATCAGTTATCAGTAACTTTACTTCTTTAATTCCAAAATATAATAAAGTAAATACACATTCAGATAACATAGTACACAACACACAATTTGATTACGGGGAAACCAAATGGTAAAAACTTTGGTGGGAATTAACACCCACAATAAACTATACTTGTTTATAGTAATTCCTGTTAGAAGATATTTCAACCCTTTTAGGAGTTGTACTTTACAATGCAATAAGTATAGAGACCTGGTTAAGGGTCAGACCTTGTTAGGAGTCTTTTACAAATAACCCTGTTAGGGGTGGTGGACTCACTATCCAAAAGCTCATTGCTTAATGGTGAAGGCTACAACCTTCTATATAATAGATATGCACTATATCTGATGATGAACTATAGAGTAGACCTTCTTTCTTGATCAGTTCCAATGTATTACAATATTTCACTTCTTCACATAGACTCTTGATGAATGAACCACATCTGATATTCTACTCTGTAAATCTTCTATCTCTTTTTGTATCATTCACACTTAGCGTATCACAAATGAATTTCTATAAGTATCTTCCTCAAAGTATGAGATCATGGGACCTATAAGACAACTCTTCATAACATCCTTGTCATCTCTACTAATCATGCAAGCAATATTATGTCCACGCAACACAAACTGAATAGACGCGACGCTTCACTAAGTCGGCCTCACCAAATCATCTCTAACTTTGCAATCTTCTTGAAAAACGTTAGGCGCTTTTAGATAACTATCATCAACTCATAACTAATAATGAATATACACACGCATATCCTGAAGATAGGCGCAAATCAAGAAATAAGTTACATACGTCGGCTCTGAACAGATACTCTTCCAGAACTGTAACTGCCAATAAAAGAATTTCACAACTTGACTGAAACATTATATATGGATTTGTGTGTATGAAAATAACATAATAAACATGCCAACATCATGTAGCTAACCACACAAGTCTTCATGTAATTATTCTGATAAGTACATATAGGATCACTACTATGTATTATATGTTGTCATCAATGACAAACATACAATCAATCAACTGAACAGAATCAAATCTCCAACAAAGCCCCATACACCACATCAATATTATCTTTGATGGTGTTAATCCTATGTTGCAAAATTGAAGCTAATGCTTCCAAAATTACATTGTTATACTCAGTTCTAGCAGGTATCTCCCATGTATCCTCTGTTTGGATTTCTACATCTACTACTTCTTTACACTCAACAGGGGTAGGCTCAACACGGGAAGGCTCAGTCATTTACAACAATTGTCAGGTGAGTTCATCTATAATTTTTTTCTGTTCTTTGATCTTCACCAATGCTAACTCCCTATCTTTTGTAATATCTCTAGTATCACTAGTGAGTTTTTGCAGTTTCTCTAAGAGTTGAGTTGTTTTTGCTTCATTAAGCTAAGAAAAATAGGTAAACACTTGGGATATCTCTAAATCACCTGTATTTTGGAGGGTCCAAATGATCTTATTTCCCTCTATTTTCTCTTGGAGATTTATCAGGGCTAGCTTCTGATCTTTAGGAGCTAAGCTCCACATTGCAAGTGCCTGAGATTTAGGGTTATACCCAAACCCTCTGACCATATCTCCAACCTGAGTTTTTGATGTCAATTTTATATCAGGTTGTTTTCTTATTTGATCTATGATAAATGTTGAAGACAAGTCCCAGCCTTCTACAAATAATATCCAACTGGCCTTGACCAATTGTCTTGCCTGCTCCGGTGTAATCTCCTCAGATTCAGGATCATAATCCTCCAATGTTTGTAAGGCCTCTTGGGTGACTAGATCACCACCTTCCAGTTGCAACTATTTTCCAATTTGTTGTTGTTTATTCCATATGAAGAAGTTCTTGAACTCTCTTGTTTTAATGAAGCTATCATGCTTGAGGAATTCCTCCCGATGCACCAACCTCTCATCTATACATTATTTTAGAGGCAATTCTTCCTCTTCCTCTTTATTCTTTTGGAGCTTCTTTTTTGCCCCGATCTGATTTCTCAACAAATGATCATAGGGCCTATCTCTAGTTATCAAGGCTCCCATTCTATCTATCTTCTTATTCTTGGAAGGTTCCCCTATTTCCATTTTTTGTCTCTTTTGTGGGGGCTCATTTGTCACCTCCTTCTCTGGGACCTATATTAGGTCAATGATGTCTTCCCCTTCTACTACCTATCATAATGGAACTGCTTGATAATCCGGATGAGCAGCATGTGAAGGAAAACCCTCATCACTGTCATCATCATACTAAGACTCAGAATGCTCTGGATTTCCTTTCTCAGGAGCCACTAGTGCTTCCTCTAACTGATTACACAAAAGAGCATGGTTTTCAATCATTGCATCTAGCCTTTTCAAATAGGGCATGTTAGGGTAGAAACCTCCAAACTTCATCCAAATTCTCTTCACCTGCCTTTCCAGGTCCATAAGTTCATTGAACTTTGTTGCTCTCTTGTCCACCTCCTAATCCTCCATGATGTTTCTTATTAGATCCTCCTCCATACATTCTTCATGTATTATTGTGAAGGGGCTAGTTGGTGTTAATAACTTTCTTGCACTAAGAATGAAACCCTTTGTGTCACCATATCTATGAAGGGCCACATTCATTATATAATGGTTCATCTAGGCATTCACAGGGTCCACAACCCTTTTCCCAATAGTGAAAGTATAGATCTTAAAATGCCTAGGGGTAAAAGTACCCTTCCATTCTGGGGCCAAGTGCTCCCTATCAACCAGAATTAATTGCCTAATAAGCTCCATTGTAGTTATCCTTGGTGGTACATAAAATGGAAAAATGTGTGGAGGGTAGGAGCAACCATAAACCCTCATTATTGTGAAGTTCTTCTCAAAATAAAAATCTACCTAATTATGGTCTCATGGCCATTTGTCAATGTATTGACATGGCCTCAACAATTGTATTTATTTGATAGGAAATCTAGTCTTGTCCACACCTAAACACTTAAGAATTGGATAGACTATCCAATTCTCAAAGGCACAAAACTCCTGCTCTCTGGGAGTGTAATTCCACACTCTGAGCCAAAATTGAATAAGGTTATCCTGACCATAATGAAACATCTTTAGTTGTAGCAACTGGTAGTTCATAACTGGGTGATTGTAGTACAAGATCAAATGCATAAGGACTGAGTAATGCAAAAACTTAGGGTGATCCTTTTTTACTTTGTATATCTATAAAACCTTGATGCATTTGTTCTATGATATACTAAATGTATTTATAATTGGAAGTGGTATGGAAGCTCTGCATGTCCAGTACCATCATCAGAATATTTGAGGTGATCCTTTCTTCCCCAGCATCCTTTCCAAGCATTCTGCATAATTCATATGCTATGTATTTGACTTAGAAATTCATGTCTTTATAAAAATATGGGGCTGCTCCTGGCATGGGATGTATATAGGTTTTCATTTTCTTAGGGACATGAAAATCCATGATATCTTTAGCAGCAATGTCAGATTTCCTAGTATATCTGTTTTCTAGGCTCTTCAGATTTATCTTGGTAGCCATGGGGTAGTCTACATTGAAGGCCTTCATGAAAGTATTCCGGTCCAAAATGAGTAAGGGTTTTCCATCATCCCTCTTAATGGTTTTGGACAAGGGATCATATCTACTGGCCAACTCCAAAATGAAATGAAAATCAACAAAGACGTCTCGAACTATCAACCTGGCTAATCCATAGATCTAAGGGTTTGAGACAGGCATGGGTTCATCATGATTATTAAAAATTTAATTGAATAGTGAATATCCTGAGGAACCTGGGGTTCTTGCATCCCTAATGTAAGCCATATCATCAACTAAGGTATCAAGACTTACCTTTCTATTTTGGCTTGATCCTGGTAGTAAAGTGAGAAACTCCTCTGATTAATTTCTCTTTCCCTTTGACTCATCATCGACATCATCACTTCTTCCACTAGTGGATTCCATACTTTGTGCTTGACTCATCATGCTATTTTTCTCTGTTCTAAACCTTTAGCACCGATATTGAAACAAATATACTTGCAAACCCTCGCCACCAACTATGAAACCCTCTATAATTCTGAATTCGTCCTCTGAAAATACTACAAATTGCACTCTCTGTTAAACTCTGGATCACCAAATCACATTCCTAAATTCACTAGTTTGCTTAAAAATCAACTCCTTACAGAAAATACAGAAAGCTCTATAAACTCTGTGCTCTGAGAATTTAGAAGCTGGGTTAAATGAAATGACAACAGACGAGTATATTTATAACTGATAATTCAATGCATCTGTCTATTCAATTTGGTAAAATTAGCATCTATTCACTTCCGCAATTAGTTTCACATATTGTGCCATCAATTTCTGGTTCTAGCTGTGGCATTCAAACTGTCAAGCAATCAATTTTCGATGAGTGTTTTTTAATATAAAACCTTATAAAATTCAAAATGAAATCAAGATCAAATATGATTGGCTGCATTAAATTAAATTATAGCTACTTTTTCCATCTGTCACAATCCCTGCAATCTGATTGGTCAGCAACTGTCCATGATGGCGTTATAGAAAAGTCTTTATTTTAACTCTGGTCAGCTTCTAGTGACCCAGTGATTGAGTGGTCTCCTCGTCGCTTGATGTTTTTGATAACTGCAGTTCCTTCAAGAGACTTGGTGACTACCGTAGGATTAATCATTTGATCAACGATTGTTGCGATGTCTCTTAATGTTATAACTTAACCTTTGGTCTTACGGAGACACCGTGACAAAGCATTTTGCTAACTGTTCTTTTTACCTTGGGTTGCATCTGGAGACTCAGCGACTATGAAATCTCTATGTCGCTTGACCATTTTCTTAACTCATGTTTAATCAAGAGACTTTCTGACTAAATACATTTAATCTCTTAATCACGTGATTATCTTATCTCTTTAATTTGCATCTGGAGACAACATGACTGCCATTGATTTCTCTTTCCTCAGCATCTAATGGTTGTCGCTAAGTCTCGTGATCTTCTTTACAAACCCTAATTATTTATGAGACTTAGCGACAATTGGACACGTGTTTGATCTTTTCCTCTTGTCTCTTAATCGCTTAATACCTTTTGACTTTTCAAACTTATATCGCGACAATGTGACTTTTATCAGATCATATCCCCATCTAATGGTTGTCGCTGAATCTTTAGATCATTAAATTAACTCATCTTTCATCCAGAGACCTCAAGACAATATTTTTATTTAATTTGTCATCTGACCCTTAGTTTATCTAGAGACTTAGTGACCATTGAATCGCCATGTCGCATGATAATTTCTCTACCATGGTTATAATAAGGAGACTTCCCGACTGCCACTAGATGAAAACTATGATCAACGATTGTCGTTGAATCTCTAGTTCTTTCACTTAACTCACTTTTAATCATGACACTTAGCGACAATACTTAATTGTTAACTCGTGAACTTAATTCAGAACCATGGATTACATTAGGAGAAAACACAACTGCGTAGTCTCAAAGTGGCCTTATAAAATCTTTAACTCCTATCAAATCAAGAGACAAACCGACTACCACTAGATCTTAACCTAAAATCAACGGTCCGCGCTAAGTCTCCAAGTCATTTTAGCATATTCCATTTCATTTGGAGACTATGTGACCAAGGCTTTTTGTCGAGTCTCTAGATCATAAAGAATATTCGTTTTCTTTTATGAGACTTGGTGACTAAGAAATAAGAACATGTAAATAAACTCAGACCTAAGTGCCAAAAATTAAGTTGAAAATAGAAACCGTTTAGGAAAATTAGGGCTTCTTTGTATTTTTGACTAGAAATAACTAGGGTTTAGGGTTTCTGGCCTTCTCAACATGATTTTGAGGTTAAAAGATTTATTTGCAGAAGGATTTAATCAATTTTAACCATGAACTCAACTTTGAGGATGAAGAAATGAAAAGCATTTTTGAAATTTTTTAGGGAAAACTTCAAAACAGGAAATACAACCAATAGATGCAAGATGAGTCTTAGCTATAAAACCATTTTAGGTACCCATTTACAATGTAAATGCAATCTGGTAGAGATGGAGAAAAGGCAAAAACCAAATGGGAGAAAGACCTGCTCCAAAAAAGAGAGAAGAAACAAGACTCTTGGATGGATGGAAGTCTCAAAGACACCCCGAAGAGGTAAGGACTGCATAAATCATATATACAATTATACCCCCCATAGGATTTTAGAAAGGAGACGCCATAACCCCCCGATAATGAAGAAGCTCCAATATTGATGAAGAATGCCTAGAAAAAAAAGACCCAATGCCTATAAGAAATACATCTCCCCTTAGGAATAAACAAGTCCACTGAATGATGAAGTATCTACTCCAAATCCTACAGTCGAATGAGGTGGGAAGAAAGTTTCTGAATAGGAAAATCTAAAAATTGAGTATGACTCGTTGGGCTTAAATAAGCCTCAAGATACTCATGTGATCAAACCAAACTAAGAAATGTGACTAAGCAAGTGAATAAGTAAACACATCAATATCAATATCCAAAAATGAATCAAAAGTAGTTCTCAAAATGTCATAAATGAGTAGATAAATCCCCTCAAGTATATCTCCTAATTTTTCAAGATGAGACTCCACAAACAAGTTTGAAATAACCGCCAAATACGAATCCCACAAAAAAGATCTAGAATACTACGATCAACCTGGTCAATAGAAGTCATTTTCAAATTTGAAGAAGAGGTTGTGGTGGTGTAGGAAGCTAAACACTAGTCTCAAGAACACTAAGGTTCAAATGATCAAACTTCCCACAAACAAGATTCACCCTTGGTGGAAGGGTATGAAAATCATCCAAATGAACATCGTCGTGAGGGGAAAAAATGGGATAAGGAATACAATTGAGATGCACGATCCACCACGCCTACAGAAATGATCTGACTAGTCTCCATATCTCTAATAAATACATGAATAGGGAGCTCAACTATCTTACGCTGTGCACCATGAGTAATTTTATAAATTGAAATTAGATTAGAGGTCAAGGATGCTATGTAAACAATGACATTAAATGATCCTTCAAGCATAGAAATAGAACCTTTCCTACATACCTTCATCTATGTATTGTTACGAAAATTATAGATCTTAAAGTCATAAAACATATCCATAGAATACACAATATGATGTGATGCACATGAATGATGAATTCATCTACCATTCTCAAGAATAGTGAAAGCCAAGAGTGCATTGCCTTTCCCAAAATTTGTAGTTCCTAACTATGTGGATAAAGGTGGACAAGATACCAATTGGGTAGCTAAAGAAGAAGATGGAGACACTGATGAGAGTAGCTAGATATGGTTCTTTTGAAGAAGGTGAATAAGCTTATCAATATTCTTTATATATCACTTGTTCTTATCATGTCCTTTTTTTTAATAAGCACATTTGATCTTCTTCTTTTTAGATCATTCCTCTTGAAAAGAGGTCTTAGTTTCATAAGTAAGCTATGAAGGAGCACCCTTAGCTCTCTCATTAGACTTGGAATCCTTATTTTTATTCTTAACCTTTCCACTTGAAGCCTCTAGATTAGGGTCCTTTACAAGAAGTTATTGAGACCTTGGCTGCATCAATGTACCCCTCTATGCCAACTTTGCTTCTTCCCAACTTTTTGCATAAAATGTAACAATAAATACTCAATAATCAGGACCAAGCTTAAATAGAATACATAGTGTCAATTGATCATCATCTTTTATAACCCCAAATTCATACAATTGCATTCTAAAGGAATTGAGTTTGGTGAATAAGTCATGGATACGATCAAAGTGTGTAGGATAAAGTTTCATTAGTTCATTCTCAAAATGAAGTTTCCTCATCTTATCTAGCTTACCAAAGATATTCTACAAGGTGGGCCAAATATGATTAGGAKTTTTGCAAGATGYAACATGATATCAATGATTAGGAGAAATGGACAATGAAAGAGTACCAAGAGCTTTGAATCTCTTMTATMCTRCCACTATTAAGTCATAATCTCTTTTCTACAACACCTAGTGTGGRACTCATGTTAGACATAGACAMCACCTAATTGAGATAAGGCTACTATGACAAGAGACTAAACAAAGYTACCTCATTATATGTCTTTGAAGTAGAGGAGGGTACAATTTATCTACATCAAAAGGTTTAAAAATAGTTTTTCAAAGATTGGTTCCTAGAGTTGGAAGGAAGAGGGCATGGCTTATTGTTACTAGACCACTTGGCATTTTTTCCAACTATAACAGAGTAGCATTCATCTTCTTTTCCAAAAGGTGATGACCCAAAATTGCTTTGTGGAGTGGTCTTGGGTATGAGAAAAGTAGAGGCTAATAACAAATGGTTTTATTTAAGGATTAATATTATTAGTAGTTTTAAGGTCCTTGGACAAGTCTACCTCAACACAAATCTACCACCAAAGATGACCTAAATAAAGTCATTCATGTTCAATACTCACCAATAAGCTTAAAGAAGAGGCTATTGTGTTCAAGAAATTCTAGGGAACAAGAAGGATAAAGTAGGGAACTCAACCCAAATAGAGACTCTAAATGACTTGTCACCAAAGATAACAAAGTCTCAATTTAGGGGTTTGGAAACAAGCAATTTGAGGAGTGGATGAGCCAAGGGTCACAACTAAGAATAGCCTCAACATAATTTGCTTTAATAAAGTGAAGAGAGAAAGAAAACCTTTGGTAAGCTTTTGTATTGTAACAAAGTGAATCCCATGTGTAGTTTAGGTCTTGGTAGCCCAAGCATTGTGCATGCTTTCATGGGAGATTATAGCCCCAGATTATTCAATCTAAGGTAAAAAAAATTTAACAAGTCACATGCATTATTAAACTCTGGAATTAGTATTAAACTCTGGAATTAGAGTGATAACATTCAATTGTGTCAAGTGATATACCTCATCAAACATCTTGGAAATAAAGTTTGGGGGTTGTTTCAGCCGAGCTGCCATTCAATTGATGAAGGATAAACACTAAAAGGGTAATTCAAATTGGGTAGAAAATAGCTCAAGGCTTATTGATGAAAAGTTTGCCACACTTAATACAACTAAAAACATAAAACTCAAGATTTTTTAAGTAATATGACAGAGGCACAAACGAAAGAACAAAGAACTTCTATTTTTATATTTTAATTAAAAAAACAAAAACACTATGATCGTTTAATGATCAAAGCTAGGACTATGAGATTTAGAAACTTTTTTTTTCTTTTGTTTCTTTTTTGAAATTGAGCTAGAAACAAGGTGTAGAGAACATTTCCAAAAGAATGTATTGATTATTCTTATGTTTCAAATTATCACCATTGACCTCTCTGAAATCCTTTAAATTAGCTTTTCACTTAATGTTTTCAGGAATTGAACATTCTGGAGAACTGTAGCATAAATTATCTGAAGTAATAAGGAATCAACGATTCTAATGAAAGCCTACATAACACACAGCGCTGTCCTATAGGAAATACGAAGACGAGAAGGAATGATCAGAACAGGAAAAAAAAAACAGAATGAAGGCAGGCAAGAATGTCAAACCTCAGGATCGACTCCTTTTTTTGCAGCCAAATGTATTGCTGTATTGTGAAAACTGTCATGGTCACGACTCACCAACTCTGTGACTTTTTGAGGCGATTTCTTCTCTAATAAATTCCGCACTATCTGAATTTGATTATATTCTACGGCAAAGTGCAGAACAGACTTGTGATCTGAACTTCTGATTTCGAGACAGTCTGGCATTTTGTCCACAAATAGATTGATCATGTCCAAACTGCCTTTGATGGCCGCTACATGTATTGGGCATCTTCCACACTCATCCTTCTCTGTCATTAAGTCGTTATCCCATGCAGGAGAATTTAGGATCTCCCTTACAATGTCAAGATGTCCTCCTCGGACGGCTGCATGCAGACATAGACTGAACAAAACACATTTGTTGGAATTGGTGTTTGCTACACCTGCCTCACATTCACATTAGCTAAAATCAATATATTTTAAGTAATCGTCAAACTTACTATTCACTTCACTTCAACAAATAACAAGTAAGTTTACCTGCATATTTATCAAGCAAAAGAAGTAATGAGTAAAGGGGCGTTGCCGATAGGGGTTTGAATGGCTTGCCAGCTATCGCCTTCACTATATCTGATTCACAATCAGATTCCACAAAGTCAACAAATTGGAGGCAATCTTCAAACATAAGATTGCTTAAATAATGTGCAAATTTACCTAAATATCCTCTGTAAGCTGCTTCTTTAAGACATCGACGCATTTCGTTTGCGTCGTTATTTTGGTTTGCTTCCAACAAAAGCTTGACTGATTCCAGGTGGCCATATCTGAGAGCTATTACCAGAGGCGTCTCTTTGAACTTGTTGTAATGGTAGGCAGACATCTTTTTGTGCTCAAGTAGAATTCTGACTACATCTGGATTGCCGCACTTAGCTGCTTCATGCAGTGGTGTATCTCCATCCATATTTTTCATTCGAGCCAAAGAGGGTTTCTCTTTAAGAATCCACTCAATAATATCTTGATGGCCTTCCCTCGCAGCAATGTGCAGAGGAGTGTCTCTGTGGAAAGTAACCTCAAGTAGAACTTGCTTAGGTAAACTTCGAATTTCAGCCACATCACCTCTTTCCAGAGCAACAAAGAGTTCCTTATTCATCTTGTTCTGGATTTTCCTGCTTGCCTATAATTTGGTCGCTGAACCAGAGAACAATATTACGAGGGACACATTTTACAGAAACCGCAGGGTTAAAGGAAACTGTGGGAATCCCATGGGAAGACCCTTTGTATGGATGTCAATAAAGCCTCGTAATATATTTGCGGACGTGTCGCCATTCGTAAAGCTTGTCCACAAAATTACTGATCTGTTAAACTTAGTGGTCCACACAAAATTTTGTGGTCCAACTTTGTTCCGTAGTTGATATTTTGGAATAATCTCCATTCTACCTTGGATTGTCGGCCAGAAGTATGGGATATTTATATATAAAAAATAATTTTTATATGCAGACAGAGGTGTAATTATTAGTAGGCACCGGACTAATATATTCCCTTGAGTATTATAATTTTTTACATTATACCTAAATTAACAATATTATTAAAAACTGAGAGTACAAAAACATATATTATTTTGAACTACGATTAGCAACAAATTAACTATTATGTTAATAAAATAAAATAATTATTTTTATATGTAAAATCATAAAATATATAAATGCTAATTAGATGGATTTTAGATAAAAGAATCACTCATAGGAAAGGCTGTCTAGGCGGGAAGCTGATCACGTTTTATTTTTGGCTGGCAATATAATCGATTGCTAAGGACGAAAGTATATAGGTGTAGTTCAAAAAAAGAACACAAGTAAAGGGAATGAAGAAAAATGAAGCGGTGGGGGTAAAGGAATAAAGAAAAGCGCACCTAGGAATGAGGGGTCCATATAGGAAAGCATGTTTTGGGACGTGTAATCTTCATTTGTGAATAAAGAGCTTCGAGAATAATTAAAGAACAAGCCAGGGGCAGGGTCTTTTACCTTTTCCCTTTTGCTTTTGCCGTCACTTGAGGTATCGTTATTGTAACGTTCGCTTTGATTCGTGTGCACTTTAGGGTAGAATATAATCAATTTGAGATTACTGAAAACATTTATTTGTAAAAGTGGAGATGAAACTTTTTTTTCATATTTTAATAATAATTTAATTGTTATTTATTTTTAATTGTATAGTGGTGAATTTTTTTATTTATGTTTTTCAAAAGATTGATACAAACGGATTTTATTTTTCTAAGACTTGAAAGCTTTTAAAAAAAAAATAGAGTGCAAAAGTATTGTTTTAAAAAATGGTATTTTTTTTACTAATACTTTGGAAGACATATTTTTATTTTATTTTTATAAGATTTTTATGATTTTTATTTCAAAAAGAAAAAGATCAAATGGATCAACTACATAAACAATTCTTGATCATTTATATTTAGTTGTTTTTATATAATAACGAGTATTCTTGTAATGACATAGTTTAAGATTTAACTTTATTTTTTATTTTGAGTCTATGCAATATAGATCATCTATTCTACACTAATTTAGAGATGTGATTTAATTTAATTGTGATTTTATTATTTTAATAATGTGAATCCAAAATCAAGAATGAGAATACTAAAATTTATGTAACTATATAGCAAAATTATTTTATTTACAATATATAATAAATAAAATTGGCTAAAACCATGTAGAATAGTAGCTCAACCGCTTATTTAATAAATACAATAGTCTGGAAGAAGAAAGATGGAGTGAGTTGATGGATATGAAATACTGAAGGGTAGGTCATACTGTTAGCAACACATGTCAAAGTTTTCAACCATTTCAAAATTTTCCAAGGGGGCGCATGTGATTCCACTCAAGAAAAATCAAATCCGATGTGGAAGGGTTGTTGATGGAAGAGTGGATGGAAGGAAGCATGAAGAAGGACAGCTGGATAGAAAAAGGAAAGGAGGTTTGTCCACAATAAGAGATCCAACTACAATTTTGGATCTCAAACATCCGGCCAAGAGAGGGGGTGTGATTCTCAAACTAGATCACATGGGCAAGGGATTCTTTAAAGATGCATACAACCAATTCCAAGGAGATTCTTATACAAACTAATGATCTAGAAAATAAGGAAGTTAGGAAGCATGGAAAACAAAGAAGGATTCAAAATGGTATGCTTCTATGAAGAAAAAATTTAAAGCCATGGTAATTCTATAAAAAACTTGAGTTTGTATGAGGACATCTCAAGGAATGCAACCTATTTGGTAAATGAATTGGAAGAAGAAATTCAAAGGAAACAATCACTAAATGGTGGGAAACACAATTTGGAAGTCAAGTAAGAGCTAAAACCCTAGCCAACAATTTTTTTGTTAGATTGCATACATAAACATTTGAAGAAAGAGATCTTATAAAGAAAACCAATACTTTTAGAGGGATTTTATTTCTACTGAGGGGATTGGGGACCAAACTTTGACCCAGTAAATCATAAACTGAAGAGATATCTAAAATGGATAAGGTTAAGAAATTTGCCTACAAAATATTGTAAGCTAGGAGCTTTAGAAAAGATTGGGAAGCATTAAAGGAGTAGAAGTAGAATTTAAAAGTCAAATTTTTTGTGGATATGGACAATTTGATCTTAGATATCTATATAACCAAGGAATTATCATAGAAAAGGTGGAATAGAGGGAACAAATAGAATTGGATTGTAAATGAATTAGGGGGACATTGTGTCATAGGGCTCGAATACATAGGTGATTGATCAATAAGTGAGGAGGAGGGATAAATCCCAAAGAAACTTCCCTCATAGTAGATGTTCAAGAGAATAACAAAATAAATGACAAGACAATCCAAATTAACTCGGTAAATTTGGATTTTGAAGAAGGGAAATTAGTAGAAACATTATTAAGGGCCTTAGAACCAAGAAAGGATAAAATTAAAAATTCTATAGAAATAAGTCAGTTGGAGGATAAAAGGGATGCAAAAAATAAAAATAAATTAAGTGAGGAATTGAACTAATCTTTCTCAAAAATGAAGTTGAATCCCTCCAAAGAGAAATAGATAGAAGATTGGCATTAAAGCAATATGAAAATAATCATCACAATCAAGAAGATATGAGAGATAGATAGGAAGATGGAAAAGATATAATTAGAAACAAGGAAAACCTATGCGAGGAAATAAAAAAGACTCCTCAAGATGCTCATGAGAAGGAATAAACTAAGATAAGAAGTGAGGAAATTAGGATTTTTTAGGAAGAAGATGAAAGTGATAATAAAAATTGGGGATAAAACTACAAACATGGAACAAGAAGTAGTATGTGAATTCCTCGGAATCTCAAAAATCCCAAAACAAGAATATATTGAGATAATTAAGGATAAATAGCTATTTATCAAGATAATTTTGGATCTAGATGAGATGGAAGAGGAAAATCATGAAGATTTATTTGTAGTCGAGGAAATTCAAGAAGAGGAGAAAGAAAAGGACAAAAATAGGGGGATAAAAATCTTCCCAAATATCGAAAACAAGAGCAAACTAGATTGTGACAAGTTGGCAGGGAAGAGAAAGAGTATAAAATCAATGTCAGAGTTAAGATCAAAAGATTGAGAGGTAGGAGACAAATCCAAGATCAAAACACTTTCAAAACTAGTGAAAGGGTGCTACCCTTCCCTAGGAAACATATGCTCCTAATGTGGAATTTCAATTTCTTGAATTCCCCTAACAAGCAACAATTGGTCAAGAACTAGATTTTAGCATCTAAAGCATATATCAAATGTATGCTTCATGAGACATTTTGATGATGATGAAATGCTATTATTTCTTAAGAAGCTAGGAAATTGGAAATCAGAAGGAGCCTCAAGCGGGCTTGCTATACTCTAGAAACTAGGAGGGGTTTCCTGTGAATAAATGATAGAGGGAAAGAATTGGGTTGGAAGGAAAATTAAGAGTCTAAATTCCAATATAAAATTCCAACTGATAAATGTATATGGCTCGATCCCTAACAAAAGAAAGAGGGAACTATGGGAGAAATTTTTTTATTTACTATTCTTCTCCTCACACAATAATAGGAGGATACTTCAATGCAATGCTTTGGTTGATAGGTAAAAGAAGGGGGATGCAAAAAATCAACCATTCACAAATATAGACTTCAAGGAATGGGTGAGCAAAAATATTTTTTTAGAAATAGATAGAGAAAGTGGGTCATATACTTGGAACAACTTGGGATTCAATCACATTGTAGAGAAATTGGACTTTTTTTTCTTCCAAGTGGATCCTTCCACCTTTTAGTTTATTCTCAAAGCCTTCATATCTCCATGCTCAGGGTCTGATAATTATCTTGTGTATTTTAAAATAATAGGAGATAGGAAACCAACATTGCATCCCTATAAATTTAAAAATATGTTGATGAAAGATACAATTATTTTTAACTAGATAGAAAGATGGTGGGCGAAAGAAGAATTCATAGGATCAAAACTTTTTGCCTTTGTGAAAAGGCTAATATATCTATGAAAAACTTCTACAATGGAACATAGAAAATTTCAAGGATAATTTTACAAAAAAAAAAAAGGATATAGAAGAGTAAATGAAAACTTTGAATTGTATCTAATGGAGAAAGGAACAAACTAAGGGGGATATATTATTAAAGGGAAACAACTATTAACCAAACTTGAGGATATTCTTTCCAAAGAGGAAATCTCTTGAAGGAAAAAATCTAGAAAATCATGGTTGGAAGAGGGGGATTAAAATTCTAAATTCTTTCAAAGTGTAACTAAACAAAGGATATATGTCAATAGAATAAATAAGTTGAAAAAAGAGCATGGATCAATCATAGAGAATTTAGGGTAGATACACAATATTTGATTTCTTATTCTAAAGATATCTTGAACAACTAGGAGGGATTAGATTGGAGAAATCAGTAAAACTTCATTACCAACATCCCAAGCATAGTGACAGATGAACAAAATAGTTTGATCACAAAAATATTTACTAGGGAGAAGATAAAAATTGCATTAGATCAACTACACCCAGATGAAGCCCCGGGCCTAGATGGCTTCCTAGTTGGGTTCTTTTAAAAGTGTTGGTATATTGTAGGAAATGATATAGAGGAGGGCATATTTTGATGTTCTTTGTTATTTTTTGGTCATTTTCGTTAGTGTATCTCATCTTGTTTTATTTTATTTTATTTTTTATTCCAAATAATTACCCTATCTAGCATTAGTATTTTTAGGCAAGATCTAGGGATGGAGTATTGAGCAAGTGTCTTGAGGAGGTGCACTCCACTCAAAGGAAGTCATTTCTTCCTACTACAACTCCTCACCTAGTAGTGGCCTCTAAGTACCAGCCTCTTATGAAGGTTAATGTCATAGAATAATATTTATTTCCTCTAGAGTGTAGGTGTGAATGAAATCCCTCCAAGAACTTTGTCCCATGCTAGAAAAACCACATGGGGTTGAGCTTTCTTTGGAGGAATTTTTATTGCATTCGAGGTGTTATGGGTTTCTTGTTTCTAGATCTAGCTCCAAATTTTTTATCTTAGCATTATTATAATATTTTTTTCTAGTAAGGAAACATTGTGTCACATTACCAAGATAGAATCTCAAATAGAAACTTTGGTTAAGTGGAGTTTATAAGTACTATTACCCTACCAATATTTTTTATAAAGAAAAAAACCATAAGCCCATATAGAAAAGAAAGAATATCTTGAGATAAAAGAGGAGTAGTAATAAATATAGCTGAAATGTCTCTATTTGTAGTCATGTTCACCACTTAGGCCTATAAATATTTTACACCCACTGATCAAAGAAGTAAATATTCTTACAAAATATGGACAAGTGTTGTCTATATTCATTTTTCTTTTGGAATATTTTCTCTCTTGTAATCCATCATATCAATTTTTCTTTTAAATCTACAAACATCTACATCCTTAAAATTAAGAGGAAACTTTTTGGAACAAAGACCAGTCCTAGAGGATTTTCAGTTGTTATAATAGCTAACAATCCAATGGTGAAAAATATGCTCACCACCCTACTATATGGCATCACGGGATCCTTTTCAATCCTAGCCAAACCCAAGCCCAAGAGGAAAAGCACCCAACTATGACACCTTTCCCAATCCAAAAGAACACACACAAGTCATTACCTTATTTACATATTACCATGTTTATATTCGTGAAATGAGAACAACTCCAATTACTAATTAAACTCTACACATGCAAGGAGTACACAAGTTAGGTTCCTTGACACAATACTCTCTAACAAGGAGAAAAAACTCATTAAAGCCCCAAAAATATAGCCCCCAAAATATAGCATGTCTCAATTCCCTTTCAACACAAAATTTCATGGAAAAGGAGAGAATGAACAAGAACTTACCTCTCAAACCTAGTCTCCATAATGGAATCAGTTATACCCTTCCTCTCCTTTTCTTTCCCCAAAACCCACAACCTAATACCCTCTATACAAGAGCTCAAATCCCTTGTTAAACATGTTTAGCAAGTTCCCTAACCCTCAGTATTTTAAACAAGGATTTTTTAAATGGCCTAATGACCTAAATTTAGACTTTTTGTTCCACTAAAAATGTCTCTAGAAGAGACCCATGGGTTACAACTAATTTAAACATGCTTAATTCACTCAAATTATAAAAATCTCAAATTTTGACTCACCTAACAAACTTCGTCCCACATTTCTATCTACACCCTCATATATCATGCTCATCAAGTGCATTGATAATGGTTTTGGTGATTCATCTTGCCTTCACATTTGCCAACCACATACCTGCACACTTTATCAAAAGTTAATTCTTATTAGTAAGAAAATAATTTTAAATATTGTAATATTACATTTAATCTCGAAAATAGAAAAACTTCATGTTGACAAGACACACTAATGGAGAGATTGTATGTTTTCATTGATGGAAACTACACATCTTGTAGATGATTAGCTGACTCAGATAGTAAATTTGGTTAAGTATAGAGTTATTGACACAGTGATACATTTTTGGTATTTAGATCAGCATGGATATATGTGATATAATTTTGATGTGCAATTGGGAGAGATGAGTCACATGACATATATACATGTATGTTTATGATCGCAGAGTTTTATGTTAAGATTTGATTTATACGAAGCCTAAGTAGATGACTACGATAAGTCATAACAATCATGACAAGATGTATCTTCTTCCTGAAATCATGCCCAATTTCATAAGGAATTACATCTGACACCTTCCTACATGAGACCTTTTATTAGTCCATCCCTAATATTCCCTTAAATGCAACACCACTGGCTCCACACCTTAAGAACATCTCCTCCTTAACACAAAGATGTCAAGGTCTTCAACATAGATTATCTAAAAATATGAACATTATTTCCAATCTGCAACTCTATTACAAAATTAATAGGTCCCATTAACATATACTCTGTATTGATTCAATCCCAACCCACTTGGACACTAACAATACTCAACATTTAATACTCATATTTCATTAACTTTTACAAAATAAAAATCTGGACCTACAACTCCATTTGCTAGATTTTAGACAAACCTAGACACAGTCTCTTATAACTTTTAAACAAAAATGCATTTTAAATATCGCTCCAGTGAGGATCTTCAAAACTGGAATATTTATAACATATCAAAATCACATTGAAATTCAATGCTTGGTTTTCAATTTATGCCTCCCGTACTGGGACCAATTTTCTCCTATTAAAATAGACTTTAAAGTCTAAGACTACCTGCACTCAAAACTAAATAACTCCCTCAATATTTAAAAATAAATGATGAGACAAAGCCCAGATGAATCCTGGTTCGGGGAAGACCATTGTACAGAAGAAAAATTTATTCATTGAGCCCTATTCCTATTCAAAACATGAAAACACCGCAATTTTTTAAAAAAATTCTAGCAACACTGTTCAAACAGCAATTACAATGCTTTTCTTTTCTAAACCCCGACCATCACTCTATCTCTCTTCTCCTTTCTCCCTAATCAGGTGTATGGATTTATCAACATTAAGATCTTGCCAAGATGGCTTCGTAAATTCCTAGAACAGACTCCTTTTAACTTCCTTAACTAATTCGCATAAATTCTTAACTCTTTCCACTATCATAACTAACCCTGAATGAATCATTAGTGTAATTTCTTGTTCACTTTAACTATTACGATCATGTGTCATGGACTTCATAATGATTACAAAGCTATTAATTATCATTATAAAGACTCTTAACGTCTACCACTAAGACTCAACTCATAAGGATCGATTACATCAAATTTTCTTCTAAATGGCTTAACAAGTCGTATTACAACATAAAATGAACTTAAAAATTCAATTGGATTCCTGAACTTCCAAATTGATGTCATCCATGTGATGCACCTACATCATTGATGGAGGTTGGATTTTATTATTATTGGGTTAATAGGTCTAAGATAGAGATTGTGACAATTGATCATTAGATCGGGCAGTGATCCTATTATATTGATGGTATAATCGGTTTGATCGATAGAGAAGTTAGAGACAACATGTTACATGATGTAGATGTTATGATTTGGGTTATAATGGAGATTTGATAAGGTATTTTTCTGACACACTACACACTGCTTATTTTGTATTTATGGCCGATGGTGTCAAGGAACAAGTTGATATATAAGATTGAGTTTTTGAGATGGATCAGATGGATAGCGATAGAGATTATGATGTGAAGTTAAATTAATGCCATATACTACTAAAGGAACATAATTCATTAGTTTTCCTATTTTTTGATCAGTTGTACACTTCACTGGAAATGTATTAGCATGCTTGGTGTTGTTTGTCAGTTCATGACTGGGACAGTTAGTCCTATCTCTTTTGTATCCGATTGTTGAGGCGGTGAGCCTTGTTGGAAGTTTTGTAATTGGGTAGTGAGCTCTAGGCTTTAAGTCTAAATGGATGTCCATTTCCCGCTTATGTAATCTCACCCTTAACCAAGCACTTTATTTCTATAGAAGTAAAATATCTTGTGGGTTCCATTCCCACCATGGCTTTTCCCCTAACAAGGTTTCCATGATAAAAATTATTGGGGTATGATGTTATGGTTGTTGTGTTATATTTTTATTTGAGTTGTGTTGATTTTATTAATATGCACATTATGGTTGAATGTTAAATCTACTCAAACATTTATTCACCCCCCCTCTCAGTGTTCTTCAATCCTAACAATTGGTATTAGAGATTTGGTCCTTGGAAGAAGTCTAACTACTTAAGGAAGATCCTGATGGAATATTCTACAATTTCTAGAAGTTCACTGAAACAACTTTTGGTTTCACTTGATGATCTTGAAAAAGAAAACAATCATAATTTAGAATTGGAGAGAAAGCTTAAGGATGCTGAAAGTTTTATTGAAAACCTGAAGGATCAGTTGAACAAATCCAGAGATAAGAGGAAAGATCTTGTTGAATAGTTGCAGAAGAAAGGAAGCTCAAATGGTTCTCAATCCCTACAAGAAAAATATAATGAGCATGAAAAGATCACTAAGGATAGAGACAACCTAAAACATGAGTGGGAAGTTGTGGTAATGAAGCTGACTAAAGAAATTGAGGAAAAGAAGAATCTTGAGAAGACCCTGAAGGAGAAGACAAAAGAATTTTATAGACGAAATAGTGAATTTGGACAACTGCAGATCTATCTTGAGGAGTCTAAACACAATGAGAAGGAACTTGAAAGGGTTAATAAAGTTCTTAGGGGTGAAATTTCTATTGCAAATGAATTCGAAGAAAAATTTAGGTTAGGTACTGTGAAGCTTGATGAGCAATTGGAAAGGTAAAGACCAGTTAGAGATATACAAGGACTTGTATTTGAGAAAGGAGAGAGTTCTAGATTTGAAGAGAAAATTAATTCATCAGAACAACAAATTCAAGAACGTGTGAAGGCACCTATGAAACACCTATGAGACAACTTAAATTCAATGGGAATTTTTTTTATGTAACAAGTTTGGACATAGAGTGAAGAAGTGTAGAAGTAGATCTAATAATGCTACATTTTCTGGCTACTATTACACCTATAATAATTATAGACACAAGGAAATTGAGTGTAGGTCAAGGATGAATGACCAAAATCATGTAACATGTTACAAAGGCAATAACTTTGGTCATATTACAAAGCAATGCAAAATAGGGACAAGCCCTACAAACACAAGGTATGCTAATGTGACATGTTTTAAGTGTAAGAATCATGATCATATTGCTAGGAATTATAGAATGAATAGTGTAGGAAGATTGGTAGAAGGAAACAATGTGCAGAATGATAAGGGAAAGAAAATTGTTGATGTGAATGAGAATTAGGAAAAATCACACCAGCCTCTGGTGTGACTATCTCTTTTGAGAATTAATTAGATCATTGATCTAAGGGGGATTTCTTTATGAAAATATTTATTCGACACCTAAATTTGACAATGTAGAAGATGTGAAGGCATAGTGAATTGCAGAAATGCAATCTACATATTCTATATCAATCAGAGAAATTTTTGAGCAGTTTGGAAGGATCACAGAAGGATTTTACATACATTGTTCTAAGATGGTTTTGATAGAGTACAATACAATTAATGCTGAAGTCTTTTTATGATATGAGAACTTATACAAAGGCTTTAATTAGTTTCATTTCTCACCTTGCATACCGGTGAAGGTGCTTGCAGAGCATTTGAGGTGATTTGGCAGCAGTTGAAGGGAATTTCATCCACATTTTTATTTGTGCCCTATAATTTGATAGAAGAGGTATTTTTTCTTGAAAACTTATATTTACGAAGATTTCGGTATGGATACTCCTACAGTTCTTGATATTACTAAGAGACCTAAGCCAGTCTTTAAGAAACACCAAGTGAAATCTGCATTTGATGACCTGGAAGGAGCTTTTTCTTCTATACCCTAAAGTGTTCTCCATGTTGAGGATGTGTGAGCATATATACAATGTCCTTTGGAAGAATTGGGAGAGCCATAAATTGATGACCAATGGAAGGTAGTTGTCCTAGATTATGTTTTGAAAGATGAGTATAAGACTTTGAGGGAGAAACATTTCACTCAGGTCATGAAGTTCATGAATTTGTTTAAACCACACTGGATACAACTTATTTTGAGCTGAGTGCATGATCAGTTCATGTGGCTGGATTCACCACACAAAATCACTAAAGATGTGCCTACACGTAGGACTATTCACAAAGATCATGTTACTCAACTTACAGATTCTCAGTGGGATAAGCGTGTGATTACTGTAAACAATATAAGACAACCAGATGTGAAATTTGCTTCAATTGTTTTGGGATATAAAGTCTTTCATTCAAGAAAAGAGAATTCAATGTTAGGATCCATCATCTATATGGCCTACAAAATGGTGAAGGAAACCTAGATTATGACATATGCAAAGCGTTGAGGGATTAATTGATGAGGAATCTTGAGAAGATAAAGAAAGATAAAAATAAATCTTTAAATATGGGTAGTTATTGGTATGCATATTTTCTATTTCTCTAATTATTTTCTTGTTATTGGAAATATTGTTTGTAAGAAAGATATTCCTATGGCTATTCAGATTAAGAAGTATTACAGTGATATGATAGGAGAACAAACTGCTAAGGAAAATCTAAGGACATTCTTTAAACAATTTCAAGAATCAATGCAAGTAAGATATAGAATTCCACCCAAGATTTTAGAGAAGTATAAGGATGATATATGTTTTATGGTTGAAATTAAAGTATTTATGATGGAGGAAGATCAACCTAGAACTTCTTGGGTTATACCGATGGGATATGAGGTTAATGGACTAGTCCTAGAGGCCTATGCTAAGGATATTCTGAAGAAACTGTTGGATGCTACTGAGAAGAGATTTGGCACATACTCTAAGAAATATTTTGAAATACATGAGCCTCACTAGAATAGGAGAAGAAAGAATATTTAGAAAAGAAATTGAAGAAGTGGAAATAAGACCTAGATTCACAAAAGAAAAGATTGAGGAAGCTAGAAAGAAGTATGCAGAACAAGAGAAGGAAAAAGAGAAAGCAGCTGAGCGGGAAAGAGGAAAAGGTAAACTTGTTGTTTAACCTATTAATGTAGAGGTAGATGAACCTCATATTTACATTACTTTGGATAATATTTGAGAGATAGACAGACTAGAAGTGCAACAACTGCAATCAAGAAGGAACCTGATTCACCGAAGAAACCTACCCCCATGACAACAAAAAATAGATTGGTAAAGAATAAGAACAGTTTACCCCTGCTAGTAAGAGAGTGAAGATAAATCCTAAATTAACTTATAAAGGTGTTGATGGAGAAGACAAAGAAGTTTCTACATATTTTGATAATGTAGTGAAAAAGGTCATATTAGAAGGTGCTATCACAACAATAGTTGTTGATGATGAGCCTACAGAGAAGAAACAAAGGATTGATACTAGTAAGGCACACTTCTCTATTAATGATGTTATTAAGAACATGATTGTCTATGGAGTATTATTTCAATTAAAAATATGTTACAATAAGTTTAATGAAGATGAGAAGAAAATAATTGAAGATGGAACAATAGAATATTTAAACAAGTACAACAGAGATTTGATAGAGATAAAAGGTGAAATACCGGATGGATTGTATAAAAAACTTAATAGAATAAGATTGACTTCTTTAGAAAAGATCAAGGAGATGAGGGAAAAGGTATTACTTCAGCTATGTCTTGTATTTTCTATTGAATAAATTAATAGGATCCTTGTTTTGGAAAAGAAAGAATTCTGAAGCAAGACAAGAATAAATATGTTGATGTTAGGAAAGATTGATGAGTTTTATGAAGAGACCAAAAAACATTCTAACTAAAGTTATCATTGAAAATAATATCATTGTAATTTAGAAGAAGGATGATAAGGAGGAGGATGATTTTCCAATTGACACACCTATCCAAAGGTAGAAGATGAACATGATACATTCATTGGAGGAGATCCTATTACTTTTATTATGGAACCTTTGACAAAGGATATATATTTGACTATAGAAATGAAGGATGTTGACATTGACCAGACAATAAATGAAGCAATCAATGATAATGATATGACTTAGAAGGATAAGGAAGTAGAGGTGGAGAAGCTAAATGATGAAATTAAAACTGATGAACATATGGATACACAAGATCCTATTGCTACTAGTGTTACTGTGAAAACTGAAGAAGAGGAAAGAGACACCACATTAGTCGAAGATGATGACTTTGATGGTGAAAAGAACATGAAGTTGATACAAAGTCATATTTAGTTGAATTTTTTGAGCCCTGAGGAGCTTATTAATATGGCTAATTTAGCATAGTTAAGGGAAAGGAATAAAATTTTGAAGTCACAGAAAAAGGATAGTGAATTATTCTCATTGACTTAACAATTTTTTAGGAAGATAATGCCTACACATGTAGTGAACCTGAATGAATCTAGATCTAGTTTTTTGGAAAGTGGGTTGAAGACAACTTATACACACTTTGAATCACTGGAATAGTCTACAAAAATTAAAGCGAAGAGTGAGTATGAGGATCAAAGACTTGACAAGATTTAGACTGAGGTAATCACTTCTACACTACACCACTTCTATCTCTAATGTTGATATAGTGATTAAGGAATCTTAGGTCAAGTTAGCTGAATTGACAAAATCATTTGACCCCTTGCAGTAGTTAGCCTTAGTTTATGAAGCACAAGTGACGACCATTCAAATAATATCAAGAGACTTGTTACAGGAAAGGAGAGAGTAAAAGAAAGGATTGAACATCTTAGGAGCCTCATTATTCCTCACCTTAATATTTTGACTTGCAACTTGAGGGATGCAGAAAAGGCATATGGGATGCCTAAGACTACTAGTCTATTATACACTAAGGAAGTAGCTTATTTCATTAATGGATAGATTATGATCATGGAGATCTTGAAGAAAAGTTGGGATAATCATTATTCATCTTTGAAGAACAACTTTCTAATGTTTTCAAATTGTTGTAAGTATGTTTGAACACCTTACAGAGATTTAGGATTTTGGTAGAAAATTTTGGAGTAGTTCCCAAACTTTTCCTTTGATGTAAAAGGGGGAGAGATAAGGATTCAAAAATGACATATCTATCTTAGGGAGAGATAAATTTTTCTTTGACGAAATAAGGATTCATCTTTTTGGAATTTGGCATTTCTGACACTTTGTCATTTTTTTTCAAAGTCAAAGGGGGAGATTATTGGAAAGAGACACTAATGGAGATATTGTATGTTTTCATTGATGACAAATACACATATTTCAGATGATTGTCTAACACAATTTTTTGATATTGAAGGTCAGATAGTAAAATTGGTTAAGTATAGAATTACGAGCACAGTGTTACAATTTTGGTATTTAGATCGGTATGGACATATGTGATAGAATTTTAATGTGCAATTGGGAGAGATGATTCACACAACATATATACATATATTTATATGATCATATATTTTGATGGAGTTATTATGTGTTGATTATCATGTTAATAGGTCTGAGATAGAGACTGTGACGATTTATCATTAGATCGTGCAACTATCATATTGGATTGATGGTATATTCAATTTTATCAATGTAGGTGGTATAGCCTACATGGTATATGATGTACACATTATGATTTGTATTATCATGGAGATTTGATAATGTATTTTTCTAACACACTACACACTACTTATTTTTTTCTTATGGCCAATAGTGTTAAGGAACAAGTTGATATATAAGATCAAGTTTTTTAGATGGATCAGATGGATATCGATAGAGATTGTAATGTGAAGGTTAAGGCATGTGATATACTAATAAATGAATGACATTTATAAGTTTACATGTCATTTGATTAGTTTTACACTTCACTGGAACTGTATTAGCATACTTGATGTCATTTTTCAGTTCATGACTAGGATAGTGAGTCTTATCTCTTTTGTATCAGATTGTTGAGGTAATGAGCCTTGTTGGAATTTTTTTAATTGAGAAGTGAGATCTAGGCTATAAGCATTAATGCATGTGTATTCTCCTCTTATGTAATCTCATCCTTAAATGGGCACTTTATTTCTGTAGAATTAAAATATCTTGTGGGTTCCATCCCCACCATGTTTTTCCCCCTAAGAGGGTTTTTATGATAAAACCTATGGTGTTATGATGTTATGGTTTCTGTGTTATGTTTCTTTCATTTGTTTTGATTTCATTGATATGAAAATTATGGTTGAATGTTAAATCTACTGGAACACTGATTTATCCCCCCCCTCTCAGTGTTCTCCAATCCTAACACTTCATACATTGAACTTCCATCTCATTTTAAAGACAATTTTAGACTTCAATTGTGATGATGAGAGTGGCCACGTGTGTCCACATGTCAACAAAAAATAACAAGAAAGTACAAATTGGAGATTAATGGTTAATCTTGGCAACACACAAATAATATTATTATAGGATTTATTATGTTTAACTCAATCGCATTATAAGTACCCAAGTATAAATTAGGACACAAGGTCTTACTGAACCATGATTTTCCCTTGGCTCATTTAATAAGGATGGACTCTAATTGCTAACTCAAATAGAATTATAATAATTGAAAAGAAGGTGGGGCCCTACATGAAAAAAATACATCAACACCAAGTTGTATTTGATTCAATACCATGCAAAAGATGGTAGTGTACAACTCAAATATTATCCTATTGTAGATCAACATACAAATATTTTTACAAAATCCTTAGGAAGAGAAAATTTTGAGAAATTTGAGGAATTCTCGGTCTAACCCCTTCATATTGAAGGGTAGAAGTTAACGTATAATCTTATTCTTCACGGATGTTTTCTCAAGATTGTTCATTTTATGCTTTTATTTAGTTTTTTTGTGTTTAGTTTTGGCTAGATTAGGTTTGACATTTTTGTAAAATAGTTTCGAACAGTTCCAAAATGATTGTTGGTCCTTTTATGTATATTATTTTTTGTTCTCATTGATTTGCATGAATCTATTTTTTTCCTCCATCTTCATTCTATTGGAATCCTAGCTTAGTAGAAACATCAGTAGCACCATCAATAGGATGAGAGGGTACACTCTAGAGTACACCCTTCCTGGTAGAAGCATTGGCAAGAGATCAAGAAATGTGAAGAGTACCATGGGACACATCACCACTAAGAATAGTGAAAAACTAAATTTTAAGTTGCATCATACCTCAAGTATAATCCAAGGAAGAAACCTCAACACCAACACAAGTTGTGGACATAAACACTATAACTATATTTGTATTAGAGAAGCATCCTTTCATATTGGATTCAGGTCAACCACTAGGTCCAATGTATAGAGAGGATTTGTTTGGTGGGAGGGGAAATTTGAAATGGAGCAAGGACCATTTTACTTAATTAGTACTTAAAAGATACATCATCTTCATAGCTTTTTATAATTTTGAAAATAATAGTAAATCTTGTTAAATTTCAACAAACCAATAAATCAAAAATAAGAAAGGTAAAATTTCCATGGTGCCTTTGGCAGGAATAGGGAGCTTGAATTCTACTAAAGTGGAAACTAGCTGCAACAATTGAAGTGATGGCTCAATGGCAATTGATAGAATCAATGATGATTTTGACCCCCCATGTAGATTTAGAGGTCATTAGATATATGAACTCTAATAATCTTATGGAAGGGTTATTTTGTATGGGACTAGGAAGTTCATTGGGATTTTTGAATGGAAGGTCTTATAGGGATCCTATGTCATTAGAAATCCAAAATTTCTTGGATCATTTTGGCTCCCGATTATGTAGTAAGTCTATTTTATCTATTTCTCATGTTGTAGACCCAACTTCTCATGTTTGTTCTATAAATGTCCTTGATTGTTTGGTTAAGAAAGGAATTTATTATATGGAACATTTTCTTGTGGGAAAATTCATTGGTGCAAGACTAAATATTCAAGCAGTGAGAGACTAGGTTGCTAGAAAATTGAAGAATAATGACCATATTAATGTTATGGAAAAGTACAAAGGATTCTTTTCCTTTCCTTTCACTTGTGATGAGGATCTTTAGATGGTTCTCACTAGAAAACCTTGGATGTTTGGTCAGTCCTCACTAGATATGAAGACATGGGAGCCAATCTTCTCTCCTAATGATTAGGTTTGTGACCTCTATCTAGGTTAGGCTTTTGGGGTTGCCTCTAGAGTTTTTCGATGAGGAATTTTTTAGAGGCCTTGTCACCTGCTTTGGAGATTTGATATATGTGGATCCCAAGATGTCCTCAAGGAAGAGATTGGTGTCTATCAATATGTTGATGGAAGTTGCTAACTTAAAAATTGGGTCATGGGTTTAGTCTGTTGAGTTTGAATACCTCCCCTTTGCGTGTTTACATTATAAAAATATGGTGCACTAGCTAAAGGATTGCAATTTGAAGAAACCAAAAGAGAAAGCTTCTACTAAGGTTTAGAGGAAATAAATTAATAAAATGAATATGGTTATGAAGGATATTCATGTGGGTTCAATTCAAGATGGTACTAATGTGGCTAGAAATCAAGATGGTGTTCTCTAGTGAAAGAGGAGATGAATATTATGACCATTCCTGAAGATGGCTCTATGGGGGAGGTGGAACTAGTGATGGATAATGATGGTGTCCTTCCATTAGCTGATGATATTTTGCAAAGAGAATACCAATATTTGAACATTAATGTGGAGATTAATTATCCAATCATGGTTGGTGTCTCTTCCTTGTGTAATGGAAAAAGATCCGATATGTAATTTTTGTATAAATCTAATAGTGAATCTTAAAAACATAGAAAAACAAGGGGAGAAGTTTGAAGAATTCATTCATGTGGTGTCCCCTACCCCTAATAAGGATTTCTCTTTAGGAGAGGAAGGGAATTTTAAAGATCCCTTTATTGGTTCTGATGATTCTTTTGAAGATGATTCTCATGAAAAGAATGTTGATTAAGGTGATTTTACATGGGTTCTTCACTTAGTGAACCTAAATCATAGCACATGCGTTCATGGCATACTAAAGAATGCCCCTATTTTTTTAAAAATATTTCCCCAAACTCCTTTTTTGTCACCACCCTCCAATACCCACCCAGTACCCCTCATACCCCTTTTCCTATATAAACCCCCACCCCCACCCCCTCCCCCCTATTTAGGAAATATATTGCCCCCTTTTTTCCATTTTAAACCCCCCAATATGAACACACATGATATCATATTGCCCCTTTTCAAGACCACATGGATTTTTACAAGGGATCACTGTGAGTTTTTTCACTACATGTAAGACTCGCTGCTAGTAAGGCTTGGTGCTAGTTGGGGTAACTTCCCTGATACAAAATATTTATACAAAAATATCTTACAGACAAAATCTGAATCGATATAGTTGAATTTGCATATGCATGTGACAGTTCTAGTTGAAAAAACAATAGTATCTTAATGCAGAAAATCTAGTTATAGATCTTCTGCCAACACCTTCTTATCCTTCTGCAAACTTGAGCACTTCCTTCTTCCACAATCCTTATCTCTTTCTGCACAATTACCATCGATCTCCTTCTTTTTTCTCACATAGATTACCACCAATGATACAAAAACACATTCACATCATACCTTCTTCAGTAATCTCTCATAATCTCCATATTGGATAAAAAGTGATTGTCACACACACACACACATATGTATGTACATGTGTGTGTGTGTGTGTGTGTGTGTGTGTGTGTATATATATATATATATATATATATATATATA
>MU227862.1:394965-413049 GCA_018584345.1 Thuja plicata | reverse complement strand
TACATATATATATAAGGATAAATATACATAGATATATATATATATATATATATATATATATATATACATACATACATATATATAACTAAATATACACAAACATATATACATATATATATACATACTTATATATGTGTGTGTGTATATTGTTAGAATGAATTTAGAATAACTGAGAGGAGAGGGGTGAATCAGTTATCCTCAGGTCTAGATGTAGCAAATAAAAATTTCTATATTTCAGATCTACTTGGCAGCAGTAGCATATGTCAATAATTTAATCATGCAGTTTACTGTATAATGTAATTAGCTTGTAGAAACATAACAGTAAAACAAACCATAAGAATTCACACAAGTTGACACAAGTATTTAACGTGGAAACCAAATATGGGAAAAACCACAAGTAACATGCTACCAAGTTTCACTCTTCTGAAGTGAGCTCTATGAGGAGCCAACCCTGTTAAAGGTTACAATAACACACTGTTAGGTGTGACCTGGTTAAAGGATTTAATCACCTTGCCAGGAGTGGCCTTGTTAGAGGACTTAAAACATTCCACCTGAATGTCGTCTTGTTAGAGGATTTATACAAATGACTGTTAGGTCAACAATGTTAAAGGATTTTAACTGATACAATGGTTAGAAAGTAATCAATAGTTGTGATCTGATACATACAACTTACTTTACAAATTTAGATCCAATTACAGCTCTGATGCTAACTTATTGGATGGCCTGCATTGTCATTTCAATCTTCTGATCTGCTTGGAAATCCGTCAAGCAATCACACATGCAAATTTTTACTTTTGTGTTCAGCCTTCTCTACTAGGTCATGCCAATCAGTAAATCAACTATGCAATCCTCTTTCATACACACATCCATCTGCACACTTAATGAATAACCCCTTGAGGTTATTATATACCTCTCTATCTAGGTCAGATAAATCTTTGTCGCTTAATCAAGATCGTAGATCTTAGGTTAGGTTAGATCCAATGGATCATTCCATCATTACATTACATTTACTTCTCCAAAGTAGTCTCTAATTAAATCTTGAAACCATGTATTAATTATGGTTACCCATACATTAAATGATGTGGATCAATCTTTAATTAACTTTACATATCCCAAAAAAATTAACTAAGTTGGCTAGAGATCTCAAATCTCATCATTAATCCAATTACTGTAAGTCGGCCAACATCACTGTTTTTACTCAAAAATTTCACTGGTGCTCAGCACTGAACAAACTTGCTCATCACAAACAACTTCGCTCGGCACAAACCAAACTTGCTCGGCACAAAATAGACAGAAAAACTATCTTTGAAAGATAAACAACTAATTAATTTTCCATAGTGCCAACTGATCAAGTACCCTTTTATTTGCCCTAACTCAACCATTCACTTGGTCTTCTTGTTCAATCTTCTTCATCAATCAATAGATATGGTACTCAAATAGATAAAAATAGTCTCACCAGTTAAGGTTTGACATCAATGACAAAATAACAATTGCTTGCATTGTCACTTTCCAACAATCTCCCTCTTTGGCATTGATGGCAACACAAAATATTAAAACAATGATTTAACAAGCATAGATACCATACAATCCAAACATTCACCTGTGTTCCTTGATATGAACAAATCTTCATTAATGTCTTTAGCTTCATTCTGATTCTCATGTGTAAAACATTTATCCCTTTGTGTATGTAATCACACTGTAATCATCTGTAGACTCCCTCTAAGTAGATAATCACTTCAATGTTTTCAATAGTAACTTCTGCCTCTATATAGGTAATCTCTCCCTCTTTATACTTAATCTCTCCCTCTTTGACAATAATGCCAAAGACTTTGATATCTTTATCATGTAGATCTTCAGTATCATGCTGATCCTCTCATCTTGATTATGACTGATTTTATTTTCTGTCCTTGTCCAACTTCACAACTTTAGTCAGCATCCTAAAGTGTGACTTATTGTGCATCAATGTGTCAAGTATTCTAAATGTAATATTTGATGCAACAATACCATACAGAACTTAATTAGCCTTCGTTAGGGGAATCACCCCCATTTTACCTCACATATACTCATGATCATCCTTGGGTAGTGCCTTTGTGAATATGTCTACTATTTGTTCTTTAGTGTTAACATAATCCAGTATCACTTCTTTATTTTGAACTAGCTCCCTCAAGTAATGATACTTGATAGCTATGTGCTTTGTCTTCGAGTGCATAATAGGATTTTTAGAAATATTAATGGCACTCGTGTTATCACAATATATGACAATGGGTTAAGTGATTTCTTCCTTCATACCTTTCAGTAGTATCTTCAACCACACAATGTTAGAACAGTTGATTGCTGCTGCCACATACTCGGCTTCAGCTGTAGATTGTGAGGTGCAGTTTTGTTTCTTGCTTGTCCATGAGCTCAATCTTTTTCCTAAAATAAATTCTCCACCAGTAGTGCTTTTCCTATCATCAACATTTCCAGCCCAATCAGAGTCAGTGTAAACTCTAAGTTCAAACTTGTCATTCTTCTTGTAGTATAGACCATAGTCATTAGTTCCTTTCAAATATCTTAGAATCCTTTTTACCACCATCATGTGAGTTTCCTTGGGGTTAGCAGAAAACCTTGCAACAATTCCAACAGCTAGGGCAATATTAGGTCTACTTTGTACAACATACTATAGTTTTCCAATCATTGATATGTAGAGTGTTTGGTTCACTTCTTTTGTGTCATCATCTTTTGTCAGCTTCTGTCTAGTAGCCATGGGTGTACTCACTGGTTTGGAATCTTCCATTCCAAAATTTTTTAGTATCTCCTTGATATATTTAGATTGAGTGATATAGATACCATTCTTCATTTGATAAATTTGTAAGCCAACAAAGAATTTTATCTCACCAAACATAGACATCTCAAATTCAGTTTGCATCTCTGTTGCAAGTGTTTGGCATAACACATCTTGTCCACTAAATATGATGTCATCTACAAAAATTTTAGCTAATAATGTACCTTTTCTTTTCTCTGTCTTCAAGTATAGGTTACTATTTTCATTGGTTCTTGCAAATCCAATCTTGATCAGATAATTGTGCAATCTCTCATACCATGCTCTTAGCACTTGCTTCAGTCCATATAGTGCTTTGTGCAATCTGCAAACCATATTCCTTTTTTTGGGGTCAATAAAACCATAAGCTTTCTCAATATACACTTCTTCTTCCAAGATACCATTGAGAAATACAAACTTCACATCCATCTGATAAACTTTGAATCCTTTATAGGCTACATATGCAAGTAAGGCTCTAACTCCTTCCAATATTGCAACTGGGGTGAATGTTTCACCATAGTCAATTCCTTCCTCCTGTGCATAACCCTTGCATACCAGTCTAGTTTTGTTCCTTGTCACATCTCCATGCTCATTCAGTTTATTCCTGAATATCCACTTTGTACCAACTACATTTTTATCCTTTGGCCAAGGTATAAGTGTCCAAGTCTTGTTCTTTTCAATTTGTTCAATTTCCTCATTCATTGCCTGTATCCAATCTTCATTTTCTAAAGCATCTTTCACTATTTTGGGATCAAATTGACATAACAGACATGTGCCATCTCTCAACTTAATTTGTGTCATGACTGCAAAATCCTTTGATCCAATGATTTGATTATAATTGTGGTGTCTCCTCACATATTTCGCTAGAGTAGGCTTAGGTCTTGTTTCAGATTCAAAGTTTGTGTTCAGTTCTAGTTGATTCTGAGACTCGGCCTCTCCATCAAATAGCTCGACATTCACTTGCTATTGCTCGTCAACTCCACTCTGTGACTTGGCAGGTGCATGCAGTTGCTCGGCAGTAGCCTCAGATAATGTATTAGAATCTTTCTCATCCAGATATATGAATGATCTGTATCTTTCAGGCTCTTGTGTACTTTCAGCTTCATTCCTTTCTGCAAAATCATCAATTCTAACATTTGCACTTTCCACAACTTTTTTAGTATTAGAATTCAAACATTTGTATGCTTTGATTTTCATTGAATAACCAAGGAATATTCCTTCTTCACCTTTAACATCAAGTTTTCCATTTCTGTTGTCCTTTAGTATAAAACATTTGCTTCCAAATACTTTAAAGTACTTTACACTAGGTGCATAACCATACCAAAGTTCAAAAGGTGTAACATTTGTACCTTTCTTGACTTGTACTCTATTTAGAGTATAGACTATAGTACTTACATCTTCTTTATAGTATTTTTGTGCAACATTCTTCTCCATCATTAGTGTTCTTGCACAGTCCATGATAGATCTATTCCTGCGTTCAGCAATACCATTTTGTGGAGGTGTCCTGGGTGCGGACATCTATCTCTTTATGCCTCAGTCATTATAGAACCTATTTAACCCATTAGAAATAAACTCTCCACCTCTATAAAATCTTAAGCATTTCAAAAAATTTCCTATTTCCTTTTCAACTTTAGCTAAGTACCATTTAAATAATTGGAATGCATCAGATTTTTCCTTGAGAAACATTACAGTCATCATCCTTGAATAATCATCAACAAATAGAATAAATTATCTAGCACCACAGTAGCTTCTTTCTCCAATGGGACCACAGAGATCAGTATGGACTAATTCTATAATTTCCTCTGAAATATGTGTTTTACTCTTGAAACTAGACTTAGTCATCTTTCCTAGCTGACATTGTTTGCACATTGCATTCTCAGGTTTCTTTAACTTAGGTATCCCTCTAACCTTTTTCAATTTACTTATGCTTACCAAGTTATCAAAGTTCACATGACACAACCTCTTATGCCGTAACCAAACATCATTATACTATGCAAACAAACATGTTTCTTCAAATAAATCTAGATAGAACAAGTTACCTTTAGTTTGATCACCACTTCCAACTAGTTCTCCAGTAGAGTCATAGATCTTTGCTTTTTTGTGATGGAACTCAAATCTGTAACCAGAAGTGTTCAACTGTGCAACACACAGCAAATTGTAATTAAGATCATCAACCCAATACATATTATCACATCTGATTTTTTCAGTCAAGTTAATCAATCCTTTACCTTTGATAAGACATGGTGCATCATTACCAAATTTTACATATCCTCCTTTACATTGGTTTAGGGTTTCAAACTTATCCTTTTCACCAGTCATATGATAGGAAAAACCACTATCAATGATCCAACAATTGCCTTTAATTTTATAATAAATAAATGTAGTTTTCTCATCATCATCAGAATCTTCTTTCATTGCAACATAAAGAAATTCTATATCATTGTCATCAGAATTGTCAGTATCATTGTCAGAAGTTTCTTCAGCAATATAACAAGATTTCTTACCTTTGTCTTTGTAATCCTTATATTTCTTGAAGTCTCGGTCATCCTTTCTTTCTTTGTATTCCTTGTATTTGTTGTCCTTTCTTTCATCTTTTTCATTCTTATCAGGACATCTAGCAGCTATATGACCAACTTTATTGCATGAAAAACAAATGATAGGAAGTTGACCTCTGTATTTTCCTTTTCCTCTGGACAACCTTTTTTCCATAAGTGCTTCAAGTTCTTCAAGATCATCATCAGTAGTGTCACTATCACTATTCACATATTTATTTCCTTAGATTTATTGAGGACCAATTGAGATCTAAAAGCAGAATCAATACCTTGTGGATTGTAGTTATCATAATTTGACATTTCAAATGCAGTGAGTTTACCTATCAGATTTTCCATATTCAAATTATTGTTAGGAGTACATCTCAATTCTTGAATTGAAGAAAGTCTAATAGCATATATAGGAAGTAAATTTCTCAGTACCTTGCTCATAATAGTGTTCTCATCTATTGTTCCATTAGCTCCTCTAATGGCATTTACAACTTCTTTTACTCTACCATAATATTGATTAACATTTTCACCTTCTTGCATTTTCATCTCATCAAACTTACCTCTTAGACTTTTATATTTAGCTCTCAGCACATTTGTGTCTCCACCATAGATAGTTGCTAGTTTATCCCACATCTACATTGCATTTGTGCAGCTCTTTATATCATCAAACTCTAAATAGCTCAATGAGGATGCAATCTCCAACATTGCTTGATTGTGCTCTTGCTTTTCTCTTAGTTGTGCAACTGTGAGAGGAGTAGTAGGTGATACATTGTCATTTTCAATAAGTCGCTTAGCATCATCTCCAATACTAGCCAAATGCAGTTTCATCAAACTCTGCCATGTAGGGAAGTTATCTTTGCTCAGCTTCGGAACCTCCTTCTTATACATCTTGATCTTTTTGCTCCAAGTACCTTCAAACTATTTTCAGGAGACCAAAGCTCTGATACCAATTGTTATAATGAATTTATAATAACTGAGAGGGGAGGGGTGAATCAATTATCCTCAGGTCTAGATGTAGCAAATAAAAAAATTTGTATTTCAGATCTACTCGGCAGCAGTAGCATATGTCAACAATTTAATCATGCAGTTTACTGTATAATGTAATTATCTTGTAGAAACATAACAGTAAAACAAACCATAAGAATTCACACAAGTTGACACAAGTATTTAACATGGAAACCCAATATGGGAAAAACCACCAGTAACATGCTACCAAGTTTCACTCTTCTAAAGTGAGCTCTGTGAGGAGCCAACCCTATTAAAGGTTACAATAACACACTGTTAGGTGTGACCTGGTTAAAGGATTTAATCACCCTGTCAAGAGTGGCCTTGTTAGAGGACTTAGAACATTCCACCTGAATGTCACCTTGTTGGAGGATTTATACAAATGACTGTTAGGTCAACCATGTTAAAGGATTTTAACTGATACAATGGTTAGAAAGTAATCAACAATTGTGATCTGATACATAAAACTTACTTTGCAAATTCAAATCCAATTACAACTCTGATGCTAACTTACTGGATGGCCTACATTGTCATTTCAATCTTCTGATCTGCTTGGAAATCCATCAAGCAATCACACATGCAACTTTCTGCTTCTGTGTTCAGCCTTCTCTGCTAGGTCATGCCAATCAGTAAATCAACTATGCAATCCTCTTTCATTCACACATCCATTTGCACACTTAATGAATAACCCCTTGAGGTTATCATATACCTCTTTATCTAGGTCAAATAAATATTTTCCACTTAATCAAGATCGTAGATCTTAGGTTAGGTCAGATCCAATGGATCATTACATTACGTTTACTTCTCCAAAGTAGTCTCTAATTAAATCTTGAAACCATGCATTAATTACAGTTACCCATACATTAAATGATGTGGATCAATCTTTAATTAACTTTACATATCCCGATAAAATTAACTAAGTCAGCCATAGATCTCAAATCTCATCATTAATCCAATTACTGTAAGTTGGCCAACATCACTTTTTTCACTCAGCAATTTCATTGTGCTTGGCACTAAACAAACTTGCTCGTCAAAAACAACTTCGCTTGGTACAAACAACTTTGCTCGGCACAAACCAAACTTTTTCGGCACAAACCAAACTTGTTTGGCACAAAACAGCCAAAAAAACTGTCTTTGAAAGATAAACAACTAATTACTTTGCCAGAGTGCCAACTGATCAAGTAAAATTTTATTTTCCTTAACTCAACCATTCACTTGGTCTTCTTGTTAAATCTTCTTCATCAATCAATAGATATGGTACTCAAATAGATAACAATAGTCTCACCAGTTAAGGTTTGACATCAATGATAAAATAACAATTGCTTGCATTGTCACTTTCCAACATATATATGTATATATGTCTATAATATGTTTGTGTGTGTGTGTGTGTGTGTGTGTATATGCATCCAATAACATAAATACATATGTGAGCTTAGCCACAAAACATGTTAGCTTAAGTTACAAATATATTGCATCATAGTTTAACATGCTAGCTCTAGACCTAAAGAATAGGTCATACATATGAAAACTTCACACCTCATTACCATAGGACACAAAGATAGGTCACACATAAAATAAGAACGTTACATATTATAAACATCAAGATACAAACATATTCTGGGTTGAAACCAAATAGAACCTATCCAGAAAATAGAAAATAATTGTTATACCAAAGAGCGTCTGATATACTACATAAATGTCTAGATAGAAGGGATACTCAGAAGAACTCTAAAACACAACAATAAATTATATCCACCTATACCTTCATACTACTTTGTTCGCCAAATATCATAGATGTGCCATAAAGATAAATTTCAATGGTCTAGTCAAAGACATCCATCATGATAATCCATTACAAACAATAGACTAAATAGAATGAATCTGATCTACAGAATACCAAAGCGCAACCAACTCGTACAGACAGATAATCGATAGAAGGGTTTTTGACATCAATGACAATAATGCCAACATATCCTCAATACTCTCAACAACTAGGGTTTTGTGGCTATGGTGCAATGCAAACAAGATGGCCTTTCAAGAGGAGGAATAACAAGGGATACCAAAATAAATCATGGTGACCACTGTCTCAAGCATAGAAGACTCTTGAAAACCATAAGAGATGTAGTTTTGACTTTGAGAATGATGATCTAGCTAAGAGGGTTTCTAATCCAAGAAAAAAATGGGGTTTTTTTACTATGTGAATGGGGTGCCTAGTTGACTTAAAAAAGATCACATAAAAATTTTGGCTCCCAAAACAATAGGAAAATACTCCATAGGAGACTAGGGTAAGTCATAGATGTCATCATTCCAGAGTAATCTTTCTATTAGTAGATAATAAGGAATAGGTAGACTCGGTACATTTTTATAAGGAAAAATCTTTTTTCATGAGATGTTGGGGTTTGGCCTACATTCACAAGAGTGTGAAGCTAGTGCGATGAGAACTGGGAGAAGGATTGTATTTTGAAGACTCTCCCAAATGGAATCTATTTGATAATATGCCCTACTATGAAATACAATGAATGGATTATTAATAATGGCCTTTCCTTGTGGGGGGAAGGTTTTTACATTAAGGGTTGGATACCAAATTTTGATCCAGAAAAGAAGAATATAGAAGACATCTTGGTATGAATTATTTTTTACAACATCTTCAACAAGTATTGGGATTTAGAAATACTTAAGAGCATAGGCAATAAATTGGGAGTATCTGTAAAAGAAGATGAAGCACTAGAAAAAAAAAAGAGTTTAGTATGTATGCTTGTATTGCAACCTCTGGGAGGCAGTTCATCCTCTCCCATAAATAGTGGAGTTAAAAATAGAAAAATTCCTTTGGTGACAAGAAATAGAAGTAGAAGAAATGGTGGAAACTTTCTCCAAATGCAAGGGGATAGGTCATTCAATAGGTGATTTCCTAAGGAATAATAAAGGAAAATGGTTTGCTTAGAACACACTAATGTATATTTGTTGATTAATTTAAGTGAAAAAAAATAGAGGGAGGTTTTGGGGATTATGTAAAAGATCCTTTTGAATAAACATAACCAGAGAGATGTATACTTCTAAGGGGCTCTAGGTCTTCAAAATGAAGATAGTTTATAGAGAAAAGAGAGATAAAAAATTTGTTTAAGAATGGTAGCAATCAAAAATTTGCATCCTTTGGAAAAGACAAGAGAGGCAGAAGGATTGGTCTCAAGCTCAGATAAGAGAAAAAAAAAGGATTCAGACCTTAGTGAAAGTGGTCTCAACTTGAGTGGAGCCCCTATAGAGACTTTAAAGTATCAGATGGTAAAGCCAAGCATGGTTTCAAATGTGCCCTTGTTAGGGTGTCATGTGGGGAATTTAGAGGATGTTGGAGTGGGAGGGCATGACAATATTAACCCACTTAGTGGAATTGGTAGGTACTTCTCTCCTATTCAAGATGAGTTTATATTCAAAGATATCCAATATTCTCCAATTCCAAATCTTGAAAAATCTTTTGAGGAAGATGGTATGGGAGAAAATCATTCTAGTGATGAAGATGAAAACTCTTCATATGAAGATAAGGATTAAAATTTAGATAAATTGAGAATGAATGCTTCTTTAGGCATCAAGGAAAAAAGAAGTTTGGAGATTTCTACACCCCTATTTATGAATGTGAAGGTTGGAGAGGAAAAAAGAAGGGGAGAAAGAACAAAAAGAGAATTGCTAGAAATGGGTGGTTGTGTTGTGGGCTAGATAAAATAAAGATCAGGTAAAGGCTATGCCTTTTCTCATAAAGGATCAAGGTCCTTTTGTGGAATGATAGGGTTTGCAATGCTCCTAAAAATGGTGGTTGATCAAGAGATATCTTGATCAATCATGACCAACTCTACTTTTATTGCAAGAAACGAAGCTTTAAAATCAGGATTTTGTTTTATTTTCTCACAATTTAAGATGGTGGGGGTTTTGCATGGTTGAGGTAATAGGTGTTTCTAGAGGGTTAGGTGTTCTATAGGATGACTCAAAGTTTTATCTTAGGGTAGTTCAAAAAGGAATCAACTGGAAAGGGATTAGGGTATTTTCTAAAGTCCTAAATTTTATGTTTTTTGTCTTAAATATCTATTGTATGAACAACATTGATGGAAAAAAAGTTCTTTGGCAGGAAATGTCAACATTTCTTAATGTGGAATGTGAGTCTCTAGGCTTACTGGATGGATATTTTAATGTTATTCTCCGCCTTGGAGATTAAAAAAAAGGAGGGTTAGGATGGGGAAGCAGGGATCAAAAATATTTTAGGTAGTTTTTCACTGATAGTGCGTTGATTGAGGTAAACTTTAGGAAAGGGGATTATACATGGACCAATAAGAGGAGTATTTTTTAAAAAATTTCTTAAAAAATTTATCATTTTATTTTTGGCGGGGGATTGGGCAATGACAAATTAAGTGTATGAAGTTGAAATTCACCCTGTAATTACTAGCTCAAACCACTACCCAATCAGCATTTTCTTTCAAGTTGATGAGGCGCTAGTAAGACGTCCTTTTATGTTTGAGAAAATGTGGCTTAGATTTGAAGGCTTTAAGGACCTGGTAAGCGGTTGGTGGAAGTCAGCTCCTGTAAGAAGTGACAATAAGGATTTTCTTTTTTTCAAAAAACATGAGTTTCTAAGATAATGTCTGAAAACATGAAATCATGAATCTTTCAAAAACATTTTTGTAGAAAATTTGAAGTTAGAAGAGGCTTCTATCAGTCTCCATTCCAAGGTCATTCATGGTAGGATGAAGGAATATGAATTTTTGTAGGGAAATGTCTTAAATTCGGAATATGATGAGGTTTTGTGCAAGGAGGAAATCTTTTGGTGTTAGGAGTTTCGAGATATATGGTTAATGGAAGAGGACTGTAACAATTTTTTTTCATAGTTCAGTGAAGGCTAGGAGGATAAGTAACATGATTTTATCTATTGTTGATCAATAGGGTAATATTCTAAGGGATAAAGAGTAGATTAATAATGAGACAGTTCATTTTTTCAAAGGAAGTATTAATAAAAATCTATTATGGGAGGAGGACCAAGAGTTATGGATTGTTATTCCTAGGTGTCTCTCTAATGAACAAAATAAATATCTTATGGGGTAGGTTACATTGATGGAGCTGAAAAGGGATCTTTTTTCTTTAGGTGGGGACAAGGCCCCTAGTCCAGATGGGTTCCCTACCTATTTGTTTCAACAGTTGTGGGATATCTTTGTAACTAATCTATGGGAGGTAGCAGAGGATTCTAGGTAGTTTGGTTTTGTGTTAAAAGATTTTAACAATACCTTTATTTCCCAAATTCCAAAAAAAAGATGAGGCAACTTATTTTAATTTTTCTAAAAAAAGATAAAGTTATTTAAAAGTTTATTTCTAATAGCTTAAAATTGATTTTAGAGATAATCATTTCAAAAGAGAAAAATGGCTTCTGTATGCATAGATCCATCATTGAAGGAATTATCATAACACGTGAGACCATCCATTTGGTGAGAAAAGAAAAAATAGAATGAATAATGGTAAATTTGCATATTAGGAAAACTTATGATGAGGTGAATTGTGATTTTGTTTTGCATATGTTGAGAAAGTTTGGTTTTAATGATGCATGGGTAGATTAGGTTGGTAGTTGTATCAACACTACCAAGTTTTTCATGATTTTTAATAGAATCCTTCAAGGATTATTTGAGAATTCGAAGGGGATAAGACAACGAGACCCACTCTCCCTTTTTATTTTTATTATTATGTGTGAAGCTTTGGGAAGATTGATTCAAAATATGGGGTGGATGGAAGGTGGAAGGGGATAAAGGTTGCTAGTGGGGTTGAGTCAATTTCCCATCTTCAATTTGCAGATGATACCTTCTTGATGGGGAAGCTTCTCTCAAAGAGGCTTGCATTAAGAAATAGACCATTGATCACTATAGAAGACTTTCAAGATAATGCATGAATTGGAGGAAATCAGAAGTGTTTTTCTTTAACACCATGATGAGGAAGCAAAGAGAAATTTATAGGATCTTGGAGATGAGGCCTAGTTCACTACCAAAAAATATCTTGGAACCCCTCTTTTTAGTGACACAAGTAAGGTGTATCTTTGGAAAACAATTGGTTGATTATTGTTTGAGGAAGATGGATGGATGGAAGAGTATATGGTTGACCTCGACATGTTAATTATTAATGTCAAAATTGGTTATTTTTTCAATCCCAATATTCTTAATGATAAGCTTATAAATTTTACAAAAGGTGATTAGTATCATTGGGCAGAAAATGAGAAATTTCATTTGGAATGGGGCATGAGATCAGGATAAGATTTCTTTTTTATCCTTGGAGAATATTTGTAGGAATAAAGGTTAAGGTGGAGTAGTTTTGCGTAATTGGTGAGTTATGAATGAGGCCTTGGGTGCAAAATTAGTGTGAAGCATGTATTTGAACCCAAATAGGTTGTGAGTTAGGATTTTGAAGTCAAAAAATTTTGAATATGGAGATAATCCTATAATTTTCATGATTCAAAACCCCCCAAAGGTTCAGATATTAAGAATTTTATAGTGTCCTATAGACCAATTATCATTGAGCATATTAGATGGAAAATTGGAATTAGCTGGATGGAAAAATTCTGGGAGGATTCATGGGAAGGTTATCTAGATCTTTCTGGGAATGATCAATTACTAAACTTGAAGTTACTTCTCCCATAGTTTTGGGGAAGCAGAATTAAGGATTATCTGGAATGTAAACAAGGTGATAATGGTGAGCAGTGGGTGTGGAGAGATGTTAGTCAAGCGGTTTTAATGGTGGATCAACAAATATTAATAAAGTAGATTCTTTCCAGTAGGAGAGTACTTATAAATGATTGTGAGGATATGGTGGTGTGGTGTGGATATTATAATGGAAGTTACTGTATTCAAATTTGGTACCATCTTCTTGACTTTAGGGAGAATGAGTATTCTTGGCCATCTTTCTTTTTTTGGAGAAAGGAGTGTCTTTCAAAGGATGGGACCTTTTCTTGGCTTTCTTTTCAAGATGAAATACTTACAAGAGAGAAAAGGAAAAGGTTGGGTTTTTTGGTTCATCGTGTTGCATTATGTGTTAACAGTGTGAGGAATCAATGGATCATCTTTTTCTCCAATGTGATGTTGCTTCTCATTGTTGGAGCATGTGATGTAATGACAAGTCTTACTCCACTACCCTATCTTACTCTAGGGTCTTTACTAGGTAACTAATCTAGCCTATTAGGGTTCTTTAACCAACCCTAACTTCCAAGGATTTCTTGATAAATCCTTCACCTCTTCAACTTGTCCACATCAAAAAAGGAAATAACTCAAAGATTAACATGCTTCATGGGTGTCTTCTAGCACTCTTCACACCAAGTGTTCTCACAAGATCAAATAAACTTTACCAATGGAGAGGAAGGTTTTTTATTAGGGAATTGGACTCATGTCAGTTCCTAATCACACTAAGATGCAATGAAATCACTATCAATTTCAAGATCTTGCCCCAAATTGCATAAACCAGGGCTATAAGCAATTAGCCCTACAAACTCACTTTTTGGAAAATAACTCTAAAAAATTCTCAAAAAGGTGGAAAAATAAGTCCAAATCCTGACACCATTTTTCAAGGCCTTTAGGATTTACTAGGTATTGCCTTCCCAAACTATGTGTATAGAGGGTTACTATTTTCAAGCCTACAATTAAGGGTTTCACCATACACTGAGCATACCCATAAGGGTTTAAGTTTTCACCATGAAGAACTCATCACAAGAGATTCCCATTGGATATGGGGCTTCTTCATTCACCTAAATTCCACTTCATGGTCTCTGATTGAATAAATCAATGCATTCAATCACTTGGAATGCTTTTGCAGTCCACTGTATTCCCTAGCCATGCTTCTCTGGCTCGCCTAGGGTATCACTGCAAAAACACCAAACAAGATTTCCAGGGTCCAAAATTCTCCACAAATATGGTACAAGGAGTCATCTCACCAATCCCAAGAGCCCATAAAAAATCCATAGTGGGATGATGAGTTATGACCCCATATACAAAAACTGTCTAGTTCAAACCAGCGACAGTGCACAAAACAAAAGAATTTACAAAAAAAATGAAATAAAACCAAAAAAAATAACTAATCACATGCAGAATCAATGAATTACATAAGTTTCCTCATGTACAAGTCACAGTGCAGAGTTTAATCCATTAAAAACTAAAATGTAAACAAAATGCACAACTGTGCCCAAATTTGTCCAACTTTCAATTGTTCAATCCGTACAATTACTTCCAAAATTCATCCAACCCCACACACAGGTCAAGGGAGGCCTTATATAGTTTACCATGGCCCAATCCCAACTATTTCTGACAGTTGGAAACCCAAATTCTTGAAAATGCATAATTGCAAGAAATGTTGTCAATGTTGTCAATGTTGTCAATGACAACATTGACAACTTTTACAAATTTTTACTCTTGCACTCAAATTTGGTCAACACATTGTGAAACTTAACCAAATGCATTCTTATGCCTATTAGACCCAAAAATATCTCTCCTATACTCTAATAAGCATAAAAAACCATGTTCCACCATTCTTAGAACACTTACCAAGATTGGACAAACCATTACTTCCTAGACATCAAATGATCTAGTTTGGTCTCCTAACCAAATCAACACACCCTAGGACCTATCTAGTCCTATTATTTCACTAGTGGCTTGGTTAAGACCACTACAAGACAAAATATGACTAGGATCCCTAGGTTACCAACTAGCCATACCTAGGTGCTCCTACACCATACTCCCCCACAAAGGAAAGTCATGTCACTCTTGTGGACAAAATGTCTTCAAGAATGCCCATCTTCTTGAAATCTATAGCTGCAACCCATGTTGCCTCTGACTCTAGTTTGTGCTTCCACCTGATGAGGTGTTCCATGTACACCTTATGTCTGGTAGTCTTCTTGACCCTTGAATCAAACACCTTATCTACTTTTTTCTGCATCTTGGGAGGTAAAACATCAGGTTCTACATCTTTACCAACCTCTGCTCTATTCACATCCCTCTTAGTTAAGGGTTCCTTAAACTTGATCAAGTCTGCCACATTGAAAATAGGTGAGATGCTCAAATTAGTAGCTAGATCAAGTTTGTAGGCATTAGCCCCATATTTGGCTAAGATATTACAGGTTCCCACACTCTTCATCTACATCTTGGTAGTCACTCCTTTCTGCAACCTAGATTTTTTCAAATGTACCATGACATAATCCCCCACTTCAAATTGAACATCCTTTCTCTTCTCATCTACTTTAGCTTTCAATTTTTGAGTAGACTCCAGTATAGTCTTCTTCATCTGCTCTTGAATATCCTTCATGGTTTGAGTGAAGTCTTCAGCATGATCACTCCTATACTCCATGTCTCCAAGGTCTCTAAGCTCACACACACCCCTTGGGTGCATCCCATAAACAATTTCAAATGGGCTTCTGCATGTTGTTCTGTTAACACTGTCATTGTATGCATATTCTTATTTGGGAATGACCACATCCCATGTCTTCCCATACTCCTTAGTTAGGCACCTTAAAAATTTACCTAACACTCTATTAACCACCTCATTTTGGCCATCATTCTGAGGGTGGTAAGCTGAACCTAATGACAAGTTGGTACCCAATCTACTCCATAGTGTTTTCCAGAAATGGCTCATGAAATTAACATCCCTATTTGAGACAATGCTTAGGGGTAGTCCATGAATTCGTACAATCTCCTTAAAGAACAAGTGTGCAATGTTACTAGCATCATGTGTAGTCCTACAAAGTATAAAATGACCCATCTTACTAAGTGTATCTACCACAACATAGATATTGTCATGTCCATCCTTTGTCTTAGGTAACCCTACAATGAAATCCATGCTAACACACTCCCATGGTCTGTTATGGATTGGTAAATTTTGATACAAACCTGCATTGCTAGCTCCTTCTTTGGCTTTCATGCACACTACACACTATTCAACATACTTGGTTACATCTCTCACCAACTTTGGCCAATGGTAAAACCTTTGAACTAATTCTAAAGTTTTTTTCACACCAAAATGGCCACTCAAGCTTCCATTGTGCTTCTCCTGAATGAGATTTTCTCTCATTGAACCCTTAGGAAGACATAATTGGTTCCCCTTAAACAATAACCCAGTCTACAAGGTAAAATCAGAAAATTGACTATGAAAGTGATTCTAAAAATAGAGCATACCTTATAGTCTTCATCTTCTCCATAGAGTTCCTTGAAACTCTCTATCCCAATGCTCTTCAATTGAACTTCCTAAATGGTTAGCAACCTCCTACTCAAGGCATCTACAACTTTGTTCAGTTTTCCTTTCTTGTGCTTTATTGTGAATGTAAATGCTTGAAGGTATTCCATCCACTTCAAATGTTTGTTACTCATCTTCTCTTGTGTGTTTATATAGCTAAGGGTCTGATTGTCAGTAAACACTACAAATTATTTTAGTAACAAGTAATATCTCCACTTCCTAAGAGAATAGACTAAGGCATATAATTCCAATTCATAAGAATAATATTTGTTATTGGCTTCATTTAGCTTTTCACTGAAGAAGGCTACTAGCCTACCTTCTTGGCTCAACACACCTCCTACTGTCATTCCACTTGCATCACACTCCAAAGTAAACAGTTGATCAAAACTAGGGAGTCTAAGGATAGGTTGTGTTGCTAATTGTTGCTTCAAATTTTCAAATGCTTTCTCTACTTCAGAGGTCCATCTAAACTTAGTCTTTAGACCACCCTTAATGGTGTCTATCATTGGTGCACAAATACCACTGAAATCTCTTATAAACTTTTTGTAAAACTAAGCTAACCCATGAAAGCTCCTTACTTTTGTCCCTGTGGTTTGTGTGGGCCAATTCAAAATAGCCTCCACCTTATTTGGGTCCATCTTCAATGAACCTTGGGATGCAAAAAATCCCAAATACACAAGTTCTTGTTTGAAGAACTCACACTTCTCTAGGTTGATTGATAAATTTTCTTCTTGCAACCTTTTGAGTACCATCTCCACATGCTTCACATGTTCCTCTGTTGTCTTATTGAAGATAAGTATATGATATATGTAAGGAAACTCAGGTGTGGAAACAACTTCCTACGCTAATCTCTATAGGAAAGTATTATGCAAAATTCTTTTAAACCCTTACAATTTCAGATTCGTTAACTAATTTAACAAATATATTGCAACCACATACCATGCATATAGAAAAGTAGAGAATGACACAATGATTTACCCTGGGGAAAACCTTTTGCTAAAAAACCCCAGCACTCCAAAACCTGCACAATGTATTGATCAAAACTATTACAGCTTACAACACACTTGCAATGCAAGTTCTTTCAGAAGATTTCAAAACCCTTGAAGACAAATCATGGCAGCATAAAATGTTCCAACAATACACTCGCATCACAGCTCTTCGCAACCCTAAAAAATGATTATATCATGCGCTTCACTTTTTAGGGCTACTCCCAAAGATAACCGTATTAGGGTTTTACCATTCTCCGAGAAAATAGGAAACCCAAAAAAATTTTCGGGCTGATGCCCCGAACCCCATGATTGGGGAAGAGTGTACAGTACTCACATTTATCAGTTGCCACATGTCTTCACCTGTCATTGAATCTTCCTGACATAGCTCTTACGTGTAATAGGAATCCATCATAACCGTTTTAGCCATGATCTCCTTACACACAATTCAAGATGCCGACACATCAACATTATTTGCAAGAAATACATTTTACAAAACAAATAATAAGAATAGGAATTATCCAAG
>MU227862.1:358474-370750 GCA_018584345.1 Thuja plicata | reverse complement strand
TAACAATTCAAATTCCAACTCACCTGAAATCGACAATTTTCATCTCCCACCATATTTTTCATAACAAATATATCCCAATAAAAAAAAGAAATATATATTCTTGAAGAGGAATCTCTCTTCTAGTGCAACATATGTTTTTCAAAATTATTTAATATGTTTTACTATTTTTTTTCTTTCTCCAAATCAACATCTCCTTGACTGTTAAAATACCTACTTGCAATATTTTTTAATTATAATAGACTATGTATAATTAAAACATTATAAAATCTATAAGAGATATTCTTGACTCTGATCTCTACAAAAGGGTATTTTTTTATTTTAAAAAAAATATCATTAAAAAGTCTTAGAGTTATTGAAACGTCACTTTTCTGAAATAATTTTATTTCTACGGTAATTGGCCTCAAAGTGGTATAATACATGCATTTAATAGACATTTCCAATTGGAAAAGTTAAAAACTTTATCTAACTTAACTATAATGAATCTAGCTAGACCATATGTTTGGGCAAAATTAATTTTTAGTTAGAAATACTAAAATTCAGCTATGTTGATAAGTTGTCCTAAAAGGTGACAGATTATTGTGCTTTTACCCCTAAATGATCAGATGAAATCTCATGAACCTATGTCGCGATACTCGTGATACTAGAAAATACATCTGTCATAATACTGTGATTAGGTACAGTTTATCCTGCAGCTGGCATTTCCAAACCTTTTGGTATGACCAAAATCTTTGGACCCACCCTTGCCCACTTATTAGTGGGCACTGGGGCATTAGACCCTCTGAATCTATCTAATAATCTCCCCATCCCCTGCCTAGCATAACCAGGAAAATTTTTGTAATCAACATCATAATGCAAATGAAATTCTATAAAAAATTGTTTGCAGAAATATAGTGGAAGCTCATCCTTCTGGGGCCACCTATGATGAGCAGCCAACCATCGAGGATATATAAATGGTCCAACAAGGTCATCCTCACACCAAGTAGTCATATAACCTCTGACCTGTGCTCTGTCTCGGTAAAAAGGAAACATGGTCTTCACCATAGAGGTGGAGACCTCTGAATCAATCTGTCTATACTTCACAACGACATTAACGTTGCAAGAGAGAGAAGCATAGAATGAATCAATAGATATACTATCATAAGGTTTGTATGATTGAACTGTGTCAATCATATGAACCAGGTCCTTTCTAATGACCTTCACCCTATCCCTATTAGGGAGGGTGGTGGATGACTGGATACCCTATTCAAGAGCCTCAATAGCTCGTCTCAATTGAGCTATGGTACTAGAAAATAAATCCTCCCTGCCCTCTCTAGAATCAGTTGATCTATGAGAAGAGTGGGAACTACAACCCCCATGTACACTGGCATCTCCAGAATCTACACGCAATGTCCCTCTACCCGATGCCATGTGATAGAAAAATCGATGTATATGCTCGAAAGTATAAAGAAGAATATATGTCTAGATCAAGCTGCACATGTACATGGTCCATCTCTAATTTAATTAAATATTTTTAAACACATGTTTTACAAATAAATAAACTAGAAAATACTTGAATGCATATACATTTGAAAGAAAAATGATTTAAAATCATATATACATACATGTGCATATATTTTCTAACGAAAAGAGTTTTTGAGTTATGGATCAATTTTGTATGTAGGTTTACAACTAGCCTAGTTGAATGTAAAATAATGTTATGAATGTTTAAGTTTAGGGATCAACTTGGTTTATTTATCAATTAGGTTTAGGGTTAATATGTTTGTGGTTAGCCCATTCATGTTGATTTCTAGCATGTTCTAGTTGAAGGTCAGGGTTCATGTGTTGGTTGAACATGTTAGGGTTTATGTTTATCGTTCATTTATCAATTGGGTTTAAGTCTCTACTTTCCAATTAGGTTTACATGGTGAGGGTACATATATGTTTGTTTAGTGTTAGGGTTTATGTTGGTTAACATGTTCCAGTTTCATGTTAGTTTCTAGCTAATGCCATGTCACGTGATAGATAAAATAGATTAAAAAAAACACTTGAATACATGTATGTTTGAAAGAAAAATTCAATTTAGCATGTTAAGGTTTATGTTGATTTATCTTCTAGTTTCATGTGTTGGTTTCATATTAGGTTTCTGTTAGGGATCAATATGGTCAGGGTTTCATGTTAGGGTTCAAGATGTTGGTTTCATATTAGGGTTTCACATGTTAGGGTACAATGTTATGTTTGATACATGAACGTTACATAATACTAATGTCTTATAGTTAATAATTCCTAATGTTTTGTAACATTTTGCTAAGGTTTTCTTAGGTTTCATGTTAGGGTTAATGTTAGAGTTTTTAAGTTGATTTATGTTTCAGTTTTATGTTAGGGTTAATTTGTTAGAGTTTATGTTGATTTATACATTTCAATTTCATGTTGGTTTTATGTATTGTAATATTTTCCTAATGTTTAGAAACATATAGAATAAAAATAAATTAATTAACTAAATAATATTTTCCTAATATTTTGTAGCATTTACCTAATGTAACATTTTCGTAATGTTTTGTAACACATTCCTACTGTTTTTTAACATTTTCCTACTGTTTTCTAATATTTTCCTCCTATTTTGAAACATTTGTAATAAAAATAAATTAATTAACTAAGTAACTAACATATAATCTTAATTGAAAAAAATATTAAATCTACATAAAATAATATTGTATATTTTCTAAAATTAAAAATAACAAAATTAAAACAAAAAACATCAAATAATAGTGCAACTACATTAATTTAACTAAAGAAAACTTAAAAACATTTCAAAAAACATTTAAAAAAAAACTAACCAATATTCGGCCAAAGTACACCTATTCCACTGTGCGATTCTCAGAAAGCGCTCAGTGCAAATGAGCTACTCAAACCAAATTTTGGTCTATATATAATTTTCAAGGGTTCTAGCTGAAACTATTCCGGCTGAACCAATTTTGACCGAAACCCATCTGTAACATTGACGCCACATGACACCGCGTGTGTGCCACAGATGTACGGTCAGACCTGTTTCAGCCGAAACTGGTCTGACTGAAACCACCCAAATGGTCCTCAAGTGTGACACAGCTCCATACTTTTACCCCATCCTCTTCATCTCTATTCACATCCCTCTCATGCATAATAATGAACGATTGCATCATCTATTTCTAAGATAGATTGTCTTCATCAAGTTTCATGAAAAACAAAGTTAACTCTAAGATCAGGTTTACAACTTTACCTTGATCTCCTAGTATGTGTTTTAAATCAATTAGACTGATTAGAGCACTTAAATTCATGTTTCTTGTCCCTAAATAAATGGTTTTAAAAACAAATCAAGATTCTATAAATAGAATAAGACTGTTTTATCTGACGTGGAAGTCAGATCCACTTTTTGTGGGCTACAACTGACTTTCAGTTTCTAACAGTCGGTTATTCTCTAAAATTAGTTGACTATCTTTTGGGTTCCTTGTTTGAACTATCCTCTCGGTTTCCTCTGTGACTGTTCTCTTGGTTTTCACTATGACTTGCTTGTTGGGTTCCACTTTATCCTTTCCATTTTGCAATTTTGATTTACACACAAAATTATGTCATCGGTTCTCTTTGTACTTAGCCATTTTTGGTGATATCTTTATATCTGATTTTTAGTTAGCTCTTTGTTTTGTCTTTCGGTGTATGCTTACCAAAAGTTTTTTTGGCATACTAATGGCAAATTAATGTCATCAATCTCCCACTTTGACATTAGTATCAAAAATGGATATTTGCAAAATACTAACAAAATGTTAAGTATGTACAACATATATAATCCTTATTCATATCCTTAGTCATTTCATGACTCCCCCTATGTATATGCTGGTATATCATTATTTCCCCTATGGATAGGTATATTTACATATCATTACTTTCCATCTGTACAATACATATCGTTATCTTTCCCCCTTTTCTGATATTAAGGGCAAAGGTGTACATACCTTAAATAGTTTATCAAAAATGTGAGAGTATGAAGACTTCATGTCTTCCATCATCTGCTCCCATTGGTCTTTCAGGTTCTCTAGAGCCATGTGCTCGAGTGTTATCTTGGAATGCATATCATAGATTCTGTCTGCTACAGACATCTCGGGGGGTCACTATCATCTGCCTTGCTAAACTGATATGATGTTGAAGCATTGTCAGATTTGGTAGAATTTGAGCTTGGATCTCGGTGACCTCTTCCCTAAATTGTTTTTATGCTTCTCACAGTTCTTTCCTTAACCTTTTTATCTCAATAATATTTTCATAATGCAACTTAATTGCAATGTCTCCTATGGTTAATCTTTTAGCACTATTAGCTAGATCGGGATCTAACTTTTCTATGCTTTCACTATGTTCCTTAGTGAACTTTTCCAATGTGCTTAGTTGTTGAATCAAGGAAATAGCTTCAGCAATTATAGGATCTAATTCACTTATGAATTCTAAAATCTTTACCTTGTTAACTACCACTTCTTGGCTGATTTTCTCAACAAGTTTTTGCTGGTACTTTTTCTCTGTTCTCTCTTCAATTTCCTTCTCTGCATCAATGTTGTATGTTTTAATGGCTTCATTGAGAGTGTCTAGTTGTTCAAGTATCAATTTATTCTAATCAACATCAACATTGGGTACAATCTGGTGCAATATGTCCCTAGTTGTTTCCAGTACCATGGAGTCTCGGTGCTTCTTTTTTAGCTTCTCCTGTAATGCCTTCCTCTGGCATATTTCACCGTATTATTTTAATGCTTCATAATCAAGTGTGGATGGGTCACATTTGGGTATCTCAATAATTTCATCTAAAGTGACTTCCAAATTACACTTTTTGGATTTCTTCTTCTTTTTCTAGGTTACACTTGAATGTAGAACCATTGCCAATTTCTAGGCTTTGTTTGTTATGCTTGATGAAGTAACTTGTGGTGTTGCATCTTTTCACTGCTTTGTTTTGGTGTCAGCTTGTTAGTTTCCTATATAGATCTCCACATCAACCTTTACATTATCAGTAGAAACTTTCTCAGTTTCCTCGGGAGTGCCATCTTTAGGTTTATCTCCTTCATTGGTGTCCCTAGATTCATATGTCTTTGTCTGTGCATCCTTCTTGATTTTGTCTCCATCTGTTTGATTTATATCTCCTTCTGTAACCTTTTCATTTTTGGTTACAATACGAGTATCTCTGATGTCCATCTGATCATCAGTGTTGTTTGTTTTTTCCTTCTTCCCCTGCATCCTCGGGAATGCTTGAATATTTTTCAAATGACTTGTCTTTTTCTTTTAGAATATTGATGGTTTGCATCAATATTGGCATGTTACCTGGTATGTTCACCTATGAAGTGTCCAATGTTGTGTCTTGTTTTTTGGTTTTGTCTTTGATAACAGTGACATCTTCATCATTTTGTATTTATGTTGTTGGATCATTGGTTATGTCAATGATTGTGTTATCAACAATGTTACCCTCAGTGGTATCTGGCCATGTTTCATCTATAACTTCCACATTCTTGTTGTTGTTTGTGTTCATTTCTTCCTTTTCTAACTCAACTGATGTGTCATCTTCTGCATCTTTGATGATTATGTGTTCTTGAGTAGCCTGAGTATCATCTTTTTGTTGTAGGTCTTTTTCGGGGCTAGCTTCCTCAATAGGTCTGTTGAGTATTTTACTCCATTTCTTGTGACTTTCCTATTCAAGATCTATAAGCCTCCCTTCAAGAAATTTGTAGGCTCTTAACTTGGGTGAGAACTCCTTTTTATGGTTCTCCATCATCTCATCAATTCCTTCCTTCTTGGATTCAGAGGGTATACGAGAAATGAGTACTCTTTCTCTTATCTCTTTCTCATTCTTTAATGCAAATGACCATCTGGCATATAGTCTGTCTAAGAGTTCCTTTGGTACCATACCACCTTAAAATTGTATTGGCGTACTTGAATTTGTACATCTTTGCAATGATGGCATCTTCAACTTTTTTTTGGTCTTCTGGATCAAGTTTTAACCATCTTCTGATCTTAGAATCTGTGATCGATCCTAAATTTGCAATAGATTTACATACCTCATCAATGCTTTCTGGAATTTTAGTCTTTTCTACTTGTACACCTTCATCTTGTTCGGTGTCCTCAATGTCTTCCCTTGTCCTGATCAGCTTCCTTATTCTTTTGTTTGGCCCTCTTTTCGGTGTGGCCAATTTCCTCTTGTAGGTTCTAACTTTTCCCTTCTTCAAGGGTGAAGAAGTTTATTCCTTTGTTGTTTGGCTTCTTGTCTTAGAAGGATTTGTGGTTCATTGCTTCTTTTCTGATGCAGGAGGTGGTGAATTTGACTATGTGGCCTCGAAGTCATTCTTTTCTGCAGCTTCACCGATGGTTAACTATCCTTCGGTCTCTTTCTCTTGTTCAGCTTGTTCTTCCTATTCGGTTTCTTCCTCTGCAACCGAATTGACCATTTTATCTTTCTTCCTATCTATTTTCTTTACAACTAGGCTAGATTTGATTCTTGATTTGGCCTCCTCATGAGTTTCAAACTTAGGTTGTTTCTTATCTAATGGTTCAATTATCAATGCATCGATTGCTTTAGATGCTTGATCAATATTTATCTTATATTCTAATGGTTGTAGCCATGATGTCCTTGGTACAGTAGGCTTGATATAAGTGTGGTCATTGTCAACCATAAAACATATATTATCTTTGAACTTCTCAATAATTTGTTCAGGGATCCTTACCCTTTTCTCGATTCGGTCCTTGAATCCTACAAAGTACTCATTCATGACGGTTTCAAAGTTGTCTCCTAGTGATGTTATGTATTCACTGATTTGCATGGTGACCGGTTTTGTGGTATCCCATTTGACATCTCCTACTGATGGAAATGTTTCTTGAAAGTAGAAGCAAATGCACATGATAAGTGATCCAAACTTACATGTATTTGTCTTAGCATTTCATATAGTCTTCAAGTTTTCTTCTAACTGGCTTAGTAGAAGTGCCAATAGATCCAACTGAGTACCTTTCTTTACAATCTTATAGGTTATATCTACTGCACCGGATGCTATGTTGTTCATCATGCTTGCCTAGAAGAACTTGTAACCTAGAGCACATGCTCCTAATTTAAGTTCATCATCAGTTATATTAGATACCTTTATTCCTCTTCCATCACACTTTGCTCTAGTGTTTTTCTCAATCTCAGCCTTGGGTGGATGTTTCAATGCTTTTACCTTCTCGATTATAGGGTAATCGGTGACTGCATGGATAACATCTTGGGTTATCATCTTAGGATCATGTAGCCATAGTTTTTGATTGTGCATTTGACTTAGTACTAACTGAATCCACTCGGTTTTGAATTTCTTCAGGAACAGAAGGGCATTAGTGAGCCCTTTCACCTTTATGTGTTTGTGTTCATCTTTGATAGATCCATCTTCATTACACAGCTTCTTGTAAGATTGTCCTACCTCCAAATCACCAATTTCTGTAATCTTACAGTGGATGTAAGCTCCCACATCTTTGATGAGCAAAACCATGCCTGGTATTCACGAGAATGCTCCAGCATTGTCGGGTTGTGAAGCAACCTCATGGTAAATATTGTAATTTGGTTCTTCACACATAGAGTTCTTGACAATTTTGACCTCATCCTTCTTGATATTCTTCTGTTTGGTGGTTCTTGAGGTCGTGTCCATTGTTTCAAAGAAATTTAGGGCTTCCTAAAAAATACGTAAAAAGAGTTCTCAGTTGGCTTAGTAACTTGCTATTTATACCTGCAATGATCTTTGATCTATTTGGATGCTCTGATCGAGTTGAATTCGCTCTGTGATGATTTTGTTGTTTTCTCAATTTTCTCTCTCGTCGTTCTGCTCTGGTCATAGTGAATAATGAAACCCTTTTGTCGCCCTTCTATAGGCATTTTCCCTAAAAAGAGAGTCATTAATGCTTACCTACTCCTTAGTGTGCGAAGACAAAGTTCAACGGTTAAAACATTAACTTCTCCTTTTGGTGACAATGTGACATTTTGGGGCGGTCATTTATTTCTTTGCTTTTATCGATGGGTTTTGGTTTTTAGTGCAAACAAATTCTTCAACTTGCTTGATTATCGACGAGTCTCGGTTTACACTGGAAACTTTTTCTTTTACATGTTAACCGGCGCTTCTTGGTAAGTATAGGCAGTTTCCACTTTGAGCATATACCGATGGATTTCGGTATGTATTACCCGATAGAATAGTTATCACAAATTTTAACAAGTAATGTCATGATGCATATTTACTTATGTTAATTTGATATTTTATCAACATATTATGGAACTGATGTAAAATGATAACTCGGGGTAATGTAGTTCCATACTTGTTCTTCTTAGGTGGGGGTGGTGATGTCACTGGATCCATTGGATGGGGTGTCACCATTTGCATTTCTTGGTCTAGCTTCATCATTGTTTGAACCATTTCTCCACATTTTGTCTCTTGCACTCTAGATGTATTCAATGGTATTTCCATTGGGATATGTGTTGGTCTCTGTCATTCGGTCTCTGTAGTCTTTCTTGAGATGACCAACTTTATGACAGTGTAAGCATGCCATTCCAAGGTTAGTCCAGCCTCTAGACTTTCTTGTCCACTGTCTCATACATTTTACAACAATGTGACCAAATCTTCCACATGTTGTACATTTTTTCCAGGTTTTGTAATCCCATACATACTGGTTACCGACTCTTTTCGGTTGATAGGAAGTTTATTGACCTTTAGGCTTCCATGCTTGCCTTTTTATTTTTCCAGCATTCAAGAGTTTTGTTCCCATTCATTTTTCAAGTAGGAAATTATTTTTCCATGTAGGTTTCCTTGTTTGGTTGTTTCATCTCAGACTTACATTCATATTCTTTATGTCCTTTCTTGTTACATTTATAACAGAATCCTATGAATGAAGATGTAGATTTAGGAATACCTTTCATTTTGCCTCTACATACATTTGATGTATGGCCTTTCTTTCTATAGTGATTGCATGTCAGCTTTCTTGGTCTTGGATTTGCATAGACATTCTTTGGATCAGCTTAATTTGATGATTCTCCATTCTTGATAAAACCTAGAGCGGTGTTGTTGTTGACTCTTCGTTGTCCTTCTATAAAATCATCCATTCTCTTATTGCTCTCTTTAGCTTTCTTGATAATTTCATTATGTTGCTGCTGAATTCTTATTTCATGTTTCAATTTTTCATTCTCTTCCCTTAGTTCACCGATAGCTTCTATTCTTTCAATGAGTTCAACATTCATTATGTTTTCCTTTTGACTCGTAAGAATAATCTGATTTGTAATCTCATGGTAATGCTCTTTAATTCTTTGTATTACAGACTCTTTCTCTTGTAGCTTTTCTGTAATCTTCTTTCTATCATCAATAGCTAGTGTTCTTTCTTTCTCATCTTGTCTAGCATTGTTCATGACATCAATCATTCTTACCATTTGTGTCTCTTGACTAATTTGCAGAGATTTTACTTGTCTAGCCAAATGTTGATTGATTTCATTTAAGCTTGTGATGCTTTCTTCTGATGTGTCTGATGCTTTTCTTGTAGTTGATCCTGATGACTCAAAGAAATATGGTTTCTCTTCCTCATGATAATCTATCTTATTACAGCGAGATGTCATAATCTTTCTTTCATCTAACAGCTATCTCATATTTATTCTAGCTTCTTTATACTGCTCATAAAAGATCGTAATTTCTAGCTTCTTATTCTCAATACTTTTGTCAAGTCTATACTTCTCCATTGTGTGATATTTTCTCTTAAGCCTTTAAGCTTTTCCAAAGAAGAGACTTAGCTCTGATACCAATTGTTGGAATTAATGGGAAATGTGTACTGAGAGGGGAGGGGTGAATCAGTACCTCTAAAACTTTTGTATCCTTTAATCAATTAACCTTTGTGTAATCAATTGTTTATCCAACCATTTGATCTATACTATCTTGATGTAAAATATATCAATTCATAAACTTAACATACATATGAACATTCATAGAAACATCCATGAAAGTAATTGACACATAACATGAGATATGATATCACAGAAAACTCTTGTTAGGAAGTAAAAACTGTGGTGGGGATGCAACCCACAAAATCTTCACTATCTACAGATTGGAAGGGGTCGGTTAAGGCTTACAATTTGATCACTTCTGATGATATACCATGTTAAGAGTATCTATGGAGACCTTTTAAATTCTACTCTATTAAGAGATTTTGCTACACTGTTGAGTGTGCACTCGGTTAAGAGATTTATAGTTGGACTGTTAAATCCACCTTCCTTGAAAGGATTTTTACACTTTGCTTCACTTGTTAGAATGATAGAAAATTACAATTTGACCTAGCGTATGCAATCTCCTATTTTTGATTACAGATACTTTTAAGTTTACATATAAATATATATCACCTAATGTGATTGAGTAATACCTTTGATTCTCGGTAGCCTCTGTTCTTGGTTCTGATAACTAAGTTCACCTTTTGTTGTTCTAGTTCTTGAAACTTTCAATCTAATCCATAGATGTTCTCGTAGGCTTCATTCATCCTCTTCATCTCTATTCACATCCCTCTCATGCATAATAATGAATGATTGCATCATCTATTTATAAGATAGATTGACTTCATCAAGTTTCACAAAAAACAATGTTAACTCTAAGATCAGGTTTACAAATTTACCTTGATCTCCTAGTCTATGTGTTTTAAATTAGTTAGATTGATTAAAGCACTTACATTCATGTTTATTGTCCCTAAAGAAATGGTTTTAAAAACAAATCAAGATTCTATAAATAGAATAAGACTATTTTATCTGACATGGAAGTCAGATCCACTTTTTGTGGGCTGCAACTGACTTTTGATTTCTAACGGTCGGTTATGCTCTGAAATCAGTTGATTGTCTTTCAGTTTCCTTGTTTGAACTATCCTCTCAGTTTCCTCTATGACTGTTCTCTCAGTTTTCACTATGACTTGCTTGTCGAGTTCCACTTTATCCTTTCCATTTTGCAATTTTGGTTTACACACAAAATTGTGTCGTCGCTTCTCTTTGTACTTAGCCATTTTCGGTGATCTCTTTATATCTGATTTTCAGTTAGCTCTTTGTTCTATCTTTCAGTGTATACTTACCGAAAGTTTTGTTTGTATACTAATGGAAAATTAATATCATCATTGGGTACATTTTCAAGGATTTTAATGGAAACATCTTGATAATGGGAGCAAAGAGAATCTGGGAAAGGACTAATAATGTGGCTAAAGCCATGGTTGTGCTTCATGCTATCAAACATGGGAGGAAAATGGGGATTAAAAATTTACACCTAAAGGGTGACTCCCTAATCATTATGGAGGCTATCATTTCAAGTATAAGACAAGCATGACACTTGCATAAATTTATTCTTTCCATACAAAAGGAGTTAACCTTATTTTAAGGGTTTAAGGTGACAAGCATTCAACAGTGGGGAAATGAGATGGAAGAGTTGTTATTCAAGTGGGCATTGACATTTTCAATTGAAGGGGAGGTATGGATGGAGGATTATATAAAACTTTAACTTGAAGAATGATATCATTACTACACCGATGGCTGATAGAGCATGAATTGTAAGGAATGAATAGAGAATTAATTAAGAGGCATGGATAAAATTTGTGATGAGATGAGAGTGTGCATATTTTTGTTTTAAAGGTATCAAGTGTCTTTTTCGATAGGGCAGTGTGGTTTGTTTGGTGGGTGGTGATGTATAGTTGGAGGCGACATTTTTCTTGGTCACCACTCTGCAATAACATGGCTTTTTTTGGTCCGTGACATCTCTTCGATTGAAATTACTTTTCAAATACAATAGGAAGGATGTGGTGAAGGCTCTGTTGGATCTTATGTGGAAGGAATTCATTAATGCCAAGAATAGGTATCAACTTAACATGGACATCATCTCATTGGTGCTTTCCTGGGATCTAGAGTTGGTAGAGAGAGTGGGTGTCATCAGATGGGTTTTGAATTCGCTAGTGGATGATGATTTTCTATAAGGTGTTGGAATACCAAATGTTGGATATGGTAATTCTGGAAGATGCTACAATTCTGGAAGATACATATCCTACAAATTATTTCTAGAATATGGGTTGGACCTGTTTGGTTCACCTGGAAGATGACTGAGAAGATGCATAAATAATTTTAATTATTTATTTCTTAATTTTTTTGAATACGGTGTGTATGTGTGTATATACACACACACATGTGTATATATATACAAAAATGTGTGTGTATGTATATATACCAACATGTGTGTATATACATACATTTGTGGATATATATGTATTTACAGATATACACACACACATATATAT
>MU227862.1:323541-339806 GCA_018584345.1 Thuja plicata | reverse complement strand
GAATAAAATATCTATCTCCATAATAACTCTTTGTCCTCATAGGTCCACATAAATCAGTATGGACTAATTCTAGAATATCATCAGATGTATGGGCTTTGCTTTTGAAACTAGACTTTTTCATTTTACCATTTTGACAATTTTTGCACACGATGTTGTCTGGCTTTGTCATCGTCGGTAAGCCTCTTGCACTTCTTTTTCTTCTTATTTTCATCATGTTGTAAAATTTCACATGACAATCTTTTGTGCCACAACCATATGTCTTCGTTTCTAGTCATTAAGCAAGTGGGAATAGTATCATTTAGATAGAATAAGTTACCTTTAGTTTGTTCACCGGTACCAATCAGTTTTCCTGATTCATTAAAGATCTTTGCCTTCTTTTTTTCAAATGCTACTCTGTGACCTGAATTATTCAACTGAGATACACTCAACAGATTATAATTCAATCCTTTTACCTAATCAGCATTTTCACATTTAATCAGGTTATTCAGCATTATTGTTCCTTTACCTTCAACTAGACAAGGTGTATCATTTTCCATTCTTGCTGTACCACCATTATAATATTCAAAAGTGTTAAACTTTTCTTTGTCACTAGTCATATGGTGAGTGCAGCCACTATCTATAATCCAAATATCATTCTTACTAACCTTAGATATGAGTGCAGTTTCTTCATACCTTTCATCTTCATCTGAATCATCCTTCACAGCTACAAATACTATCTCAATGTCATCATCAGGTTCGGTGTCAGTATCTTTATCTTTGCAAGAAGCTAGGTAGCTAGCATTTTTTCCTTTATCCTTGTAGTCTTGGGTATCCTTTCTTTCTAATTTTCGGTAACCTCTGTAATCTTTGTTATCACCTCTGTTAGATTTCTTCTCAAAAGATCTGTCATCACTTCTGTCATCTTTTCTTCTGTTAGGACATCTTGCAGCAAAGTGTCCAATCTCTTTACAATTAAAGCATACAAGTGGTAACTTGCCTTTGTATTTACCTTTGCCTCTCTGTATTCTTCTGGCCATAAGTGCTTCTATTTCATCTAGATCCTCTTTTTCACTTTCACTTTCACTGCCCCTTATAGATGAGCATCTATGATTGGATTTGCTTATTTTCATAGAAGACTTAAATGTAGACTCTAAACTTGGTAAGACACTATTATCAAAGTTATTCATTTCAAATGAACTCAATCTACCAATTAGGCTATCAAGAGTAACTATATTATTTTCTACTGCTCTCATTTCTTGAATAACAGAAACTCTAATAGCATATACAGGCAATAAGGTTCTTAATATTTTACTTACCATTGTCTCATTTTCAAGTGTACCTCCAACACCTCGTATAGCATTACTACTTCTTTTATTCTTGTGATGTACTGTGTGATGTTTTCTTCTTCTTTCATTCTGAGATCATCAAACTTTCCTCTAAGGCTTTCTTCCTTGGCTCTCAGAATGTTTGTATCACATCCATGTACAAGCTTCAGTTTGTCCCACATTTTATTTGCAATTGTGCAATCCTTGACATCTTCAAATTCAGCATCAGAGAGTGAGGAAGAAAGCTCTATAGCCATGCAGTTATTCTCATGCTTCACTCTCAATTGATCTACTATCAATATTCATGTAGGCAACACATATTCAGTATCTAAGTATTGAGTAACATCATTACCAATACCTGATAAGTCAAGTCTTATCCTTCTTTTCCATGAAGCAAAGTTTTCTTTGTTCAACTTGGGCACATCTCATCTATTCATCTTGTGATCTTTACTTAGGTCTTGAAACCTTCCTTTTAAGCACACAAGCTCTGATACCAATTGTTAGTAACAACTGAGAGGGGGGTGAAACAGTGGCCTTAAAACTTTATCCTTTAATCTTTAACCACCAATCAATACACCTCAGATTATTAAGTCCCTACAAGATGCATGCCATGAAATACTTATAATATTTGACTGTATGTCAGTTTACCTTGTATGTCCTTATTCTCCTTAATAACCGATAAGCAGTAAAACTATTTACCAATACTCAATAAATATGCAAAGTATACCAATTAATCCGAAAATGCATATGTGAAATGTAAAACAATAAAGTAATAAACCATACACACATAACACATGGATTTTAATGTGGAAACCATGTTAAGGGAAAAAACCACTAGGACCGATACCCCAAATTTTGACTCTTCTGAAGTGAGCCCTATTAGGATCCAACCCTGTTAAAGGTTACAAACACACTGTTAAGTGTGACCTTGTTAGAGGATTTTATACATAGAGGTTGTCACTTAGTATCTGGCATCTATTTTGCTACCATCCTTGAGTCAGCCTCCTTCTTAGACTGTCAATAGGCTTTCAGAAAATCTTGCTACCATCCTTGAAACAACCTTCTTCTTAGGTTGTCAATAGACTTTATACAAATTCAATGCTACTTTCATGAATCAACCTTTTTGGCAATCTGTTAGGATATACCTCAATTATAGAAGATGATTAAGTCTTGGACATTAGATCTGGACATGTGGACAATGAAGTTGATAAAGTTGCAAGGGACCTGAATGGATTGAGATCTAGAATTCAAGATGCATTAAGTTTTGTGAAATTGGATAGTGTGGAAGAAGCATATCAATATGCCTTGAAACATGAGGATATCTTGACAAAGAAGTATGAACAAAGACAGAGAGGTCGAGGTGGTAGATTCTAGAGAGGTAGAGGTAGATCCTAGGGTGAAGGTGGCAGATCTGAAAATTCTACATAAGATAAGGGCAATCTGATTGGAAAAATAAAGATAAAAGCAAGACCAAGTGGAGAGGTGGTAGTTCTTACCAAGGAGGTACTATTTCGTACCAAGGAAGAGGAGGTTATAGAGGTGATTTTAGTGGTAATTATTTCAGATGTGGCAAAGAAAGGCATAGATATTTCGAGTGTAGACACTCTAATGGGAATGGACAAAGTCATATAAATATTGTGGTGCAAGAGGATCTTGAGGGTTCTCCAAGTGGACTTGAGGCTGGAGAAAACCTTATGATAAGGAGAGCTTTGTGTAATAATCGAGTGGATGAAGAACCTATCTTGAGGAGAAGTCTTTTCAAGACCAGACGTAAGATGGTAGGAAAATGTTGCAAAGTGATTGTTGACAGTGGTGGTTTAGAGAATTTTGCAACAGAGGAGCTGGTGACAAAGTTGCAATTGTAGAGGTTGAGACACCCTAAACCCTATCATGTTGCATGGATCAAGGATGAGCATAAAGTATTGGTAAGTGAGAAATGTGTTGTGAAATTCAAGATAGGAAATTACTTTGATGAAGTCCTATGTGATATAATTCCTATGGATTGTTGTCAAATTCTATTGGGTAGAAATTGGAAGTATGATAGACATGTTGTGCATGATGGTATATTGAATGGATATACTCTTTGGGTGAATGGAAAAAATAAAACATTCTTACCTTTGATTGAGGTTCCAGATGAGATAAATTGTACTACTATGAAAATTTGCATGGTTATTGGAAAGCAATTTGAGAAATAAATGAAGAAGAACCAAGTGTGTTTTTCTCTAATCCCTAAGATTCCTACTTGTGGTAATAATGGCCAAGTGATAGGGTATAGAAATGGTTGAGTGACAAAAAATAGTAAATGTCGAGAAACAAAAGACAGTGGAGACCAAGTGCCAGAAGAAATTCAAAACTTGTTGAATGAATACAAGGAGATTGTTGTAGAGGATATTCCTGATGGTTTACCACCAGTGAGAAGTATAAGTCAGTGTATGGATCTGATTCCTAGAGCTATTTTTCCGAATAAAGAACCATATAGATTGACACCTACTGAGAATGAAGAACTTAACAGACAAGTGTAGGAGTTGTTACAGAAAGGTTGGATGAGAGAAAGCTTGAGTCCATGTGTTGTACCATCTGTATTGGCACCTAAGAAGAATGGAGAATGGAGAATGTGTACTAATTCCAGAGCTATCAACAAGATAATAGTGAAGTATAGGTTTCCTATGTCAAGGATGGATGACATAATGTATTGTTTGGGTGGAGAAAAGTATTTTACCAAGATTGATTTGAAGAGTGGATATCATCATATTAGAATCAGAGAAGGTGATGAGTGTAAGACTGCTTTCAAGACAAAATAAGGTTTATATGAGTGGTTGGTTATGCCTTTTGGTTTGACTAATGCACCTAATAGCTTCATGCGGTTGATGAATGAAGTTATCAAGAGATTTTTGGGTAAGTTTGTGATTGTTTATTTGGATGATATTTTGATATTGAGTAAGAATAAAGAAGAACACCTTGAGCATATTAGGCAAGTGTTGCAAAGACTGAAGGAGGAGAAGCTACTGATTAATTTGAAGAAGTGTTCCTTTATGCAAGAAGAGATTGTGTATTTTGGATTTATAATTTCAGCTGATGGTTTGAAAATGGAAAATGAGAATGTTAAAGCAATTCTGGAGTGGCCTACACCTGAGAATGTGGGTGAGGTAAGAGCATTTCATGGTTTGGCTAGTTTCTACTGAAATTTCATTAAGAATTTTAGTTATGTTTGTAATGCTATAACTGAGACTATGAGAGGAGGTAAAATGTATTTTAAGTGGACACATGGAGCAGACAAGAGTTTTGAGACTTTGAAACAAAAGGTTTTTGAGTTACCTATGTTAGCTTTACCTGATTTCAATAAGGTATTTCAAATTGATTGTGATGAAAGAGGTAGTGCAATAGGAGCTGTGTTGAGTCAAGAAGGTAAACATGTTGCTTTCTTTAGTGAGAATTTCAATGATGCTAAAAGGAATTATTCTTTGTATGATCAAGAGTTTCATGCTATTGTTCAAGCTTTGAAAAAGTGGAGACATTATTTGATTCCTAAGGAGTTTTTGTTGTTTACTAATCATAAAGCTTTGCATTATTTGGGAAGTCAATATAAGCTAAATTAGAGACATATAAAGTGGGTTGAATATTTACAAAGTTTCACATTTTTGATCAAGCATAAGAGTGGAGTTACTAACCAAGTTGTAGATGCACTGAGAAGAAGACGTTCTTTGTTGACCAAGATGAAGGTTGCAGTTCTTGGTTTTGATGAGATGAAGGAGTTGTATGATACTGACCCTGATTTTTTTGAGGCGTGGAGAGAGTGCAGAGCACCAAATCTGTCAGAACAACCAAGTAAGTTTGAGAAGTATTTCATTCAAGAAGGTATGTTGTTCAAAGGAATTAAGTTGTGTATACCAAGAAGTTCCATGAGGATTAATTTGATTAAGGAAAAGCATTGTGGTGGATTGGCTGGACATTTTGGAATTGATAAGACATTGAGTTTTCTTAAGGAAAAGTATTATTGGTCACATATGTATAAGGATGTTTAGAATTTTGTAAGGAGTTGTGGAATTTGTCAAGTTGAAAAAGGAGTAAGTCAGAATACTAGATTGTATACACCTATTTCTATTCCTGAGAAACCTTGGAGTGACATCAATATGGATTTTGTTCTTGGATTACCTAAGACAGAAATAGGGTATGATTCCATAGTTGTTGGTGTGGATAGATTTTCTAAGATGGAACATTTCATACCATGTAAGAAGACATTAGATGTTGTGCATGTTGCTGAGATTTTCTTCAAAGAGGTTGTTAGATTGCATGGATTATCGAGAAGTATTATCTCTGACCGAGATAGCAAGTTTGTTAGTTATTTTTGGAGGACTTTGTGGAAAAAGATGGATACTGAGTTAAGGTTTAGTTCTACATTCCATCCACAGACATGTGGACAGACAAAGGTTGTGAATAGAAGCTTGGGTAATTTGTTGAGATGTTTAGTTGGAGATAAACTGAGTAATTAGGATATGATATTGGCACAAGATAAGTTTACATATAACAATTATGTGAATAGGAGTATAGGAAAAACACCTTTTGAGATTGTTACTGGAATGTAGCCTAGAGGAGTATCAGATTTTAGGGATATTGTTGGTTAAGAAAAGAGAACTGTTGAAGGGGAATTATTTGATGATTTTGTGAAGTCTTTACATGAGGAAGGGAAGTTGAAGTTGGAACAAAGTAATCAGAAATATAAGGAAAATGTTAACAACTCTAGGAGAAAACATGTTTTTGAAGTTGATGATGAAGTGATGGTTCATTTGAAGAAGGGAAGATTTCATGTTGGAACATATAGTAAGTTGAAAATGAAGAAGTTTGGTCCTTGTAGAATTTTGAGGAAATTTGGCAGTGATAATGCTTATGAAGTTGAGTTACTTGATGACATTGATATATCTCCTATATTCAATGTTGTTGATTTGCATAAGTATCATGAGTCAGGTGATGAAGTTGTTATACCAAATGATTGTCCTAAGAAGCAAGTTGAAGAGGTTGAATAGATATTGGATTAGAGGATTGGTAAAAGCACAAGAGGAAAATATTACTATGAATATTTGGTGAAGTGGAAGAATAGACCAGTTGAAGATGATACATGGATTTCTCAATCTGATTTGGATTTAGCTCAGGTTGTAACACTGTTAGCAAACATATTTATCTTTTTATAAATAATCCTTTAAGTTTTCTCTATCACCCTTAAAAGACAAACTATTCTTAATAGTTGGGTAAGTGTACTTTATAATCACTTCCCTCTGAATTTTATAACAGGTACAACTCCCTTAAATGATATTCAATGAAATGAGAAAATAGTTTAATTTGTTAGCTTTTAACCAGAAAGCTTATAAAGGCAACAATATCATTCTTTTATGATATTTTTTGAAACAACTAGAGAAGTACATATAACCAGGTAATGAAAAGGAAGGAAACACAGTCACTTCCACAAAAAGTATTTCATGAAAAACATACATAACTTTGACTGTAGATAATAGATAACAGATAAAACTCAAGATTTAGATACCATGAAACAACTGATTAAGATATAAAATAGGTCAAACTAAATGCCAACATAGGGCACTTTGCTCAAAATCATAAACAACAAAGATTCATTGATTTTCCTGTCATATACTTCAAAAATTACTACACAGGTAATTATCTAAAACTCAATTCTGTTCACAACAATCACCATGTGAATTCTAATTATCAAAACTATATCTATCTATCAAAGATTTTCCGAACCCTTTCAAAGTTTTAGCAGCTAGAATAAATAGAAGTAGAGCACTGAGAGGCCTCCCACAAAACACAGTCTCTCGGTGAAATAGTTAAGTAACAAATCCATCAGTCAGAGGACATGTGTCCTTGAAATTTAGCATAATAAAAAAGTAAAAATAGGAAACTAGATGGCAGAATCAGGTTCTTTATCCAAGGCACGATCCTTTCTTGTCGTTGGACTCCCTTCTTCATCGCTAACTGATTGGGTCAGTTTCCATTCTTTGTACACTTGAACTAACTCCTTGGCAAGCGACAGGTGCGGGATCTTAGAGTTCACTATTCGAGCCATGGAGGCGTCTTTATTCCAACTCAGCTTTTTCACCCTATCAGTGACATTAGATAACTGATCAACACACAAATAAAGCATGGATTCAATCCTTGCTATCTGGGTCAAATAAGAGGCCTTGGGCTGAATCTTGTCTCTGATGGTTTTAATAGCTTATTCAATAGCATCCAAAGCACCTTTCAGTTCTTGTTCACCGAATACAGAGGGGTAGGTATAAGTGAAATTAATCACTTTCAACTCTGTTAGGGTAGCCTTTTGGATTTTATTTGCTTCAGCTTCATATTCTTTATTCTCTGTAATAGCACTTCTTATCAGGGCAATATGCCAGCTGATGTTTTTTCTGAGTATGAAGAAGTAGGACTCCTCGGCACCTTTCAGTGACCTTTCTGCACAGAATTTACTAAAGCCATGCCTTTCAATTTCCATAAATTTGGTCATTGCTGACACCCATTTCTCTTCATCTATGCTCCATACTTGTTATTGAGCCTGCAATTCCTCTATAGTTGTCTCAGTGTTATGAAGAACTGAATGAGAATATTTGATATACGGTTTGCCATTTTTTAGCACCTGAGCCATCCATTCTTCCACTAAAGAAACTAGAGTTCATCCCCTTTGAACTTGATTCAGTAGAGTCTTATTTTATTCAAAATTGGGGTCAAACACTTGAGAAGACTGAGACAATGGGATAGCATCAAAGTTGCAAAATGCGTTAATAAACTGAGAAAGTGAAACAATGGTCTGTTTCAATTCTCTATTTTCTTTGCTATCCTTCACCAATGTAATCAGCATTTGTTGGGCTGTTTCTTTGAATAAGTGGTTTTTCCCGGCTCTGTCCATTGTTCCCAACTCAATTTTGGTAACTTCAGAGTCCTCAACTACCACATCTGGTTTCTCTTCCTTGGGCCTATAAGTAGCAACCTCGGCCATCCACTTTCCAGTCTTAGCATTAGCAAACATGCGCGCTGTGCTTTTTACATTCTTGGCTTTAGGGGTTTTTTTAGCGTACTTACTCATAATATCTTGTACTGGTATGGACACAGGGATCAGACTCCACTTTTCATTGACTGAGGAAGTCAGCCATTTGGGCATGTCACTGGTCACTGTCGGTTGGGGACTGACCTTAATAGGAGTATCCATTAAATCCAGGTTTACGTCTTCAAGATCAAAAAGATCTTTCCCAATTTGGTCATCATCACCAATCTAATAATTCAAGTCTTAAAACTTATCATCTTCCAGATTCACTATCTCCGTCTGTACTTGAGTCATCTTTGCCTTCTTTTGGGATTGGGAGTGTGACCTAGTGATATGCTGAGGAGAAACCACAAATGAAAGTTCCACAACAGACTTCTTTTTAGATTCTTTCTTCTACTGCTTACCAGATGAACCTGGATTATCAGATGTTTTAGGCATGTTAGAAACAAAGGGGGAGGAAAACAAAATTGAAGATTTATTCTCAGTCTTTTTAGGACTGGACTACCCTTTTTTCTCTTGTAACCACTTCTCAGTTAATTTGACAACCTGATGTATTCTACTTTGAATGTCATCATCTTCCTCTTTTGACCAATCAACATCTCCCTCTTCAGTATCGAGAGGTCTTTTGAAATAAGGTTCAATCAAATCAGAACCGTCATCTGTCACTCTCTCTATGCTAAATTGTATTCTCATTGACAGAATTTGAGAGACACAAAGTCTACTATGACTTTTGGTCATGACTTGAGATTTGTTTACACAATCCTCCCAAAAATCCTCTAAATGGGGAACTGGAAACATGTGAGACCTTAAGCCCACGCTGCCTCTAGCAAAAATTTTATTATCAAAGCCTGTTCTTTCTATATAGTACTTGAAATCAAAATGACCTAGGTCACTTCTGATACTTATAGCATCTTCAAAGGTTAGACATGAAAGCTTCCCTAGCTGTAATGGAAATAGTTTTTCACATTGGTCTCCAGGAAGGAAACGCTTTAACATGACAGCAAGCTGTCTACAGATTTTAGCAAAAATAAAATAGTCAAATGCATATCGAGGCAATTTGGTAGGGGCATCCTCAAAACTACCAATTCTTAAATAAGAGAACTTAGGGAATTGGATGTAATAACTCCCAAACCTAGTCACAAAGTGTTGAGCTTCTGAGCTCATCCTCCTGGCCAAATCTCCAGACATTTCAAAGCAAAGATTTCCCATAAAAGTATCATGAACTCTCCTGTAATTTTGAATTACACTATCTTTACGAAGCATAGAGAAATATTCAAACACACACATGCCATCAATCCAAGGCTCATGAATCATGCCAATCCATATCCTACTACATGCTAGACAATACATGAGATAAGAGGACATATAAAAGCTACAGCCAGTATGCTTGGAATTATTCAACTATTCCCTCATGGATTCTACAATTAACTCAGCCCAATCCAGCTCATGCTTGCACTCTAAGATAATTTCTACAGAATAGAATAACCAATCTGCAAACAAAGAAGCCTCAGGTGACCCCCTAACTCTGTGCAGCATTACCATGATATCACTAATGTGCGGATGCATGTGATTTTTATTTAACTTCTTGGGCAACCGAGAACCTCCTCTTTGGGCATTTATCAACCAATACTTAGCCATGGAAGTATGGTTCGCATCAGCATTGGGCTTGAACTTAACTAGAGATTGGGCAGGGGAAAAAGATGAAAAAGTCCATTCTTGGATTTGGAAATCCGAGGCAACAATTCCTCTATTTATGGCCATCAACACTTCACCATTTCTGTTAAGAATTGACTCAGTTCACTAGTCATAATGTTTAATACATTCATGGACAAGCTCAAGGAAAACCACTATAGGAGGGAAGCATGCGACTATACATAATCCACTACTCAAAATTTCCATAGAAGGGACATTTTCTTCTACACATGCAGTAAGCCTATCAGCTATCCCTTCAATATCATACCCTTCTAGGTCTTTGTCTATTACGATAGAATTTTCGCAGACTAAACTAGACACATTCCCAAACAAATGGAATGCCGATTTTTATTTTTGCAAGAACATACTACAAATTGCTACAAAAACCCCCGCGAAATTCACCAAATTTTAAATTTAAACACTAGAAGAGTGACAGCCTGACTTACCTTAATCTCTGAGGAAAATTCTACAACTGGAGCTCTGAAAAATGCTTACCTCCGTTCTTCGCGCATATAGAGAACAATAGTAATTCAAAAATGAATGCCAAGGAGGGCTTTTAAAGGAAACATCTACAATGAGTAATTAAATACCTATAATTAAGACAATAATGTCTCAAAAAGAGAAGTGACTGTTCCCACACGCGATCATTTACTGCCATTTTGCGCAAACTTTTATGTCGCACGAACTCCTCATTAATTCGATAGCTCAGACATGATTTAGCCACTGCCGAAAGACCTCTTCATTAAAAGTTTTACCCGAGTGGGACCCATGTCTGAAAAGATGGCAACTGTCCTTGATTTATGCCACCTATTATTTTTAAAGATCCTTGAACACTCTTGAACACCCTTGAACACTCTTGAACACTCTTGAACACCCTTGAACACTCTTGAACACCCTTGAACAAGTTCAAAGATGTTCGTATGTGTTCACCCTCATTCAAGCCTATTCCTTAATATCCTACCAACACTTTGATACCAAGAGCCAAATCATTTAACTGATAATCTTCCACCCTAGATTGATCAAATTTTTGTAACTTGATGATCACAAAACACCTTCCTTTAGTGCAAACGCTAATTGCCCACTTATGCTTCATAAAGAAAATGAACGAGCTTGAACATCCTTGAACACCCTTGAATAGAGTTCAAGGTTGTTCATAGGTGTTCAAGCCTATTCAAACCTGTTCAGAATATATGTTAGCAAAAGACTTTTCTCTCCTTAGCGAGCAATGACGAAACATAGGGAAGAACTTTCGCTAGGATTTTAAACATGAGGGCTTAGGCAGCTTGAGATACACAAAATAACAAGGTGACTCTAAAAAAATAGCACCAAGGAAAAAGATCAAGATTTGGACTAACACCAGCTCTGACTAGGGACTGGATTTTCTCAAAAGCCAGAGAACTCAACTACTCTGGTTTCACAAATTGCTGCAAAAAGGGCTCAGAAAACTTGCAAGAAAGGGAAGACACACCAAAAAAAAGCAAACCTAACCTAATATATACATTAGGACACAGAGACTGAGACTAAAGCTTCAACAACTTAAGATCTTTCCCATTATAGGAAAATGGTAAGATCGTTCCATCCGGGTAAGCCAACTTGAAAGCATTCATTCCCAACTCTTCAGTGATAATAAAGGGGCCTTTCCACAGTGACTCAAACTTACTGTGGGCACCTTTAGGAGATTTTCTTTTGTCCCATAGCAGAACTTCATCTCCTTTCAGAAAACTTCTGGGTCTTGCTTTCCTGTCAAAAATGTTCTTCACTCTAGCTTGATGCTTAGTAATCTTATCCACCAGAGCTTCTCTTTCTTCTTCTAATTTATGCAAGTACATAATTCTTTTCTCCAAGGATTCTTTGAAAGTTTGATCCTCAATGGCCATATGTAGCTTTGTTGCGGAGAGTTCCAGAGGAACTGATACTTGTGCCCCAATTCCATACACCAACTCAAAGGGTGCCATACTGATTGGTCTTTTAGGCGTAATCCTAACAACCCAAAGGGCTTCAAAAAGCTTCTTATGCCAATTTTTTCCACTATCATCTACCAACTTTTTCATGATCATTATCAAGTTTTTATTACTTGACTCAGCCTGTCCGTTTCATTGGGGAAAGTAATCGGACGAATGAGCCAGAGAAATATTGTGATCAAAACAGAAAAGGGAAAGCTCCTGTGAAGAGAAATAAGTAGCATTATCTGGCACAATATTTTGGGGTACACTGAAATGCACCAAGATGTTATCCTTTAAGAAATCACAAACTACTTGAGAGTTAGCCTTTTTGGTTGGAATAGCCTCGACCCACTTAGTGAAGTAGTCAGTTGTTGTTAGAATATAAATGTGACTTGCACTTGAATGAGGACTAACAGGGCCTACAAAATCAATACCCCATTGCTTGAATGGTTCACTCACCACAACTGGTCTTAAAGGAAAAGTAGCTAATTGAGGTCTTCCAAAAAATAATTGACATTTTTTGCAATTCCTAACGAATGCATAGGCATCTCTAAACATACCCGGCCAATAAAAACAATTTCAAAGGATTTTGAATGTCGTTACTGTAGACAAGAAATGACCTTCACAGGCTTCCTCGTGAAAGGTTTTGAGAAACTTTAATTGTTGGCTTTTATCCACACATCTTAGAAACGTACCATCAAGACCCCTTTTCTAAAGCACACCTTGCCATATTACATACTTAGCAGCTTGTAGCCTCAGAGTTCATCTTTCTTTAGGTGATAGCCTTTGTGGACATTCTCCATACGTCAGGAAATAGGCAATGTCACAGAACTAGGAATCTGTTAAACTAACCAATAATACTTGAGATATTTCAAATTCTAGTTTTTCAGGATGACTAACATTTTTTGTGATAAATTTACACAAACCTCTACCTCTAACCAGCTTAGTGGGTTTGATTATCAAATCATATTCCTGAATCTTTGTCACCCATGCTGCTCTTTTGTTCATGGATATTCTTGTTGGGTGAGTAGTGCTTTCATCGCTGGATCAATGACAAACACTATAGAATGTGAGTGAAGGATGTAGAATCTGAACTGCTTAACCGATTTCACTACAGTGAAGGCTTTCTTTTCAATTAGAGAATACTTTAGTTCATGCTTCTTTAAAGGTGTACTCATGAAAGTGATGGGGGCTTCATTTCCTAAAACATCTTTCTGAGTTAGAATTCCAGACAGTGTGTGATCAGAAGCGTAACAATAGATGATAAAATCTTTTTTGTAATCTGGGTAAACTAGAGATGGTGCATTGGCCACAACGGTCTTAATTTCTCCAAAAGCCTTTCTACCTTCTTCTATCCACTTAAAAGGATTTTTTTCACTCATCATCCCCACTATGTACCTTGTCAACTCAGAAAAATCTGGGACAAAAGCCCTCAAAAAGTTAATTTGATCGAAGAAAGATTTGACCCCTGTCCTTGTTGAAGGTAGACCGATCTGTTGAATAGCCTTGACTCTTTTGGGATCAATTCTGATTCCCTCTTTGGATATGATATGTCCCAATAATTTTCCTTTGGTCACACCAAAAATTGATTTTTTAGAATTAAGTGAAATGCCATGATCTCTACATCTCTACATCACTGATTTAAGGTCTTAGACATGATGTTTCCTCCTTTTGGAGTACATCGTTAAATCATCAAGGTAAATTACTATGATTCTATTTTTCAGATCAGCAAAAGAGGAATCCATTACCCTTTGAAAAGTTGCCCCCGCATTGATCAAGCCAAATGGCATTCTATTGTAAGAAAAAGTTCCCCATGGTGTAGTAAAAGTAGTCTTCTATTTATCATCATCAGCTACACTTACTTGATTATATCCAGAAAACCCATCAAGTAGAGACATCATTTCTGACCTTGCAACCGCCTGTAATACGTGTTCCATTTTGGGTAGGGCATAATTATCTTTGAGACTGGCCTGATTTAAATTCCTAAAGTCTACGCAGATCCTTATTTCGCCATTCTTCTTTCTGAAAAGGACAATATTCACAATCCAGGTTGAATGGTGGATAGGGTAGATGATTCTACCTTTTAGCATTTTGTCAACCTCTTTTAATATCACTTCTAAAAATTTGGGATTGTAACTATGAAGATTTTGCCTAAAAGGCTTTGATTCAGGCTTGAGAGGGATGTGGTGACTAAATTTCCCTTTCTAAAAATCTTTAAGATCACTATAATCCCAAGCAAAAACATCAGTGTAGGCTGTTAACAGGATTTGAAGGTTTTTCTTTTCTTGGGTAGACAAAGTTCTACCTATAGAAATCCACCTGGGTTTAGCCACAGTGCCAATGTTCAGCTTGTCATATTCCTTTTGCACATCTGATTGAGAATTTTTTTCTTGTAACGAAACTATCATCCTTTCGAGAAAACAGGTTCTCTAAGGAAACCAAACCTTTGGGAATTCTGTTGCTTTTCAATTGGACAACTTCTTCTTCTTGTAAGGATTCAGGATTTATCCCTCTGCTGTCTTCATTCATTCCTTCAAAGTACATAGAAAAGAAAGCTTCTACACATGCCATAAAATCCTTTATCTGGGTATCATCTTCAAAAACTTGTAGGTGTTCAATGTTATCTAGGACAGCTGGTCTGTATATCATCTCAATCCTATATGTTCCTATTTTGAAATCTGGGTGAGGAAGGAATAGAGACGCTGATACAGCTAGAGAATCAGCCCTTGTATTGAGAATTCTGGGAATAGCTTCTATGGAGAAGGCTTCAAAAGAATCCATTTCATCCCATACCAAATTTCTGTAATGTTTCAAACACTCATTCTTTACTGAAAAATGACCTTTTACTTGTTTAACGATAAGCTCAACATCACCTTTCACAACAAGTTCTTTTATTCCCAATGTTTTGGCTTCTCACAGCCCCAACAAAAGAGCTTCATATTCAGCGGTATTATTGGTATTTTTAAAATCCAATTTATAGGAAAAATGGAATATATTGATCATCAGGGCCTTTGAAGACTACACCAGCCCCTAAACCTACGGTAGCACAACTACCATCAAATTCCATCAACCAAATTTGTTCATTTCCACTAGGATGTTCACAAACGGGAGGGGTTTCATCTGAGAAAATCATGTAATTACCAAATTCACAGTCTTCAAATAAAATTTGTGCTTTAGGATCATCAGATGGAATTACAGTGTATTTTTCTTGGCTTCAGGTTCCAGTTTGACCTTTTTCTTCCCAATTGGGATGATGGCTTCTGACCAATCCATCTTTATTTCCCCGCCCATGTCTCTGCAGAAAGTTCTACTCAAGAGCATACCGTAACTTGCAGGTATATCTGCTACTAAAATGGTCAGCTTGAGCCTTTTATCAGGATAGGCTGCTAAAATAGCTTGAGCATCTTTAACTTGACCAATTAAGGGTACTTGTTTTCCATCCATTGAATAGCACCTCCCAAAGGTTTTGGTCATGGATAAACCTAAAGCCTTGGCTACAGACGAGGGCATAACATTGTCGGAGGATCCCGAGTCTATAATGCAGTTACTCAATTTGAGGCCATTTAGGAGTAGGGAAATATAAAAGGGGTCAAGCTTCCTAGTTTCATCAAATTCACATTTCACTTTAGGAGTAGGAGTGACAGTAGTGTCGCTCTAGTTCATGAGAAATGGTGAAATAACTATAGGGGAATCAAGTGGTTGATCAATTGGATCAAAAACACATTGGTTAGATTGTGATGAGTCTACAAGGTCACCTTTCACGTATTTGACTAGTTTGTCTAATTCTTTGGGGTTTAACCTCAGATATTCTACAGGAAAGATTTGAATAGCAGAAGACTTGCAAAATTCTACAATATCAAAAGAAGACAAGCTGGAGTCTTTTTGCACAACTTTAACATCAGAGGTCAAAGAACTAGAAGAAGAAGCAGTACTTATAGGATCCCGAGTCTTAGGGACAGGATTAGCTGGAGCCAGACTATTCTTTGAAAAATTTTGATTTCAAGTAAGCATAGCACAAGCAGGATCCCCAAGAGTAACTAGAATATCTCCTCTTTCTAAATCAGATTCGTATTTTAAAAAGTATGAACCAGAGTCGCCAGGTCTATCTTGAGGGAGCTCTTCTATAGTAGATTCCCCTAACACATCCTTAGTATCCTCCATTTGTACATGTCTTTGCATATCAGGGCAAGAATTACCATCATGATCTGTTGTTAGATGAAAGGAACACATAACAACTTCTTTTGGTGAAGCTTCTATGGACAATCTTGGTTGATTTGGAGG
>MU227862.1:300247-310248 GCA_018584345.1 Thuja plicata | reverse complement strand
AGTATTAGCTCTTAAACAGATCTTTGTCTTATTAGTAGGCTCTTTGGTGGATAGCTAGATAAGTATACTAGTACATTCTTACCCTAATGTATCTTCCTTTACTAATGTTTTTGCTCTCTTTACCCCGGGACACCTTTTTTTTAATATTTATTTATATATACTTTTATATATAGATGTGAATATGTGTTTTAAGGTTTCTATCTTATCTTTAAATAAATAGAGATCTATATACTAAACATAGCATGTACATACACTTTTTAGTTCTTTGTTGTAGGCTCCCCTCCTTTTTAGGTTCTCTCCCCTTCCTTTAGGTTCCTCCCTCTCGATTAGGTTGGCTTAGTATCACTTTTTTAGGCTCAGAAGTTCTTTCCCTGACCTATTCCGGTTTTCATTCTGGATTGGTCGTTGTGGGCTATGTTTTGTAGGGAGAGTTTTTGTGGTTCTTGTGTGCTTCTTGTAGGGTTTCTCCCTGTTCTATCCCATCTTTTTCGGTTGTTTTAGGGAGGTTTAGGCCTTTGTATGAGCCTTTCTTTTCTAACCAACCTTGGTAGTGTTTTTCTTCTCCTTTGTAGCAGATTACTGGCATTCATTCCTTCAGGGAGACAGGTATTTTTTAGATATATCGATGGATGGAGGTAATATTTTCCTTTTTTTACATATTCTTGTTTTTTATAGCCCTTAACCTCTTGATATGGAAGATTTCATTGTGACTTTCAGGAAGACACGATCAAGAAGGCATCTATATCAATTGAGCTTTGAAGGCTCTAGTATGGATATCTACAAATAACAACACAATTGTCTGTAATGAAAAAACTATAACACTGAAATTAGCAATGTAATTAATGAATCATTAAAATCTTGATCTTATCAAGCGGTGGGTATGCCCACTGAAAGGGTGTATTATGGTTAGTTATAGCTACACATTATCGTGGGAATGCCCACGCTATCTATGTATGAAATAAATCTTGACATTTGTTGAGTCGTGGGTATGCCCACGCAATTATGTATATGTACAGGACCTCAGGTCCCAGGCTAGGCTAGAGGTTTTCTCCACCCCTCTCTTTCCTACCAATGCCCGCAGCGAGTGGGGTCACATGTAATCACATATTTTATATATTAATAAAAAACTTTATAGGGCTTCGGCCTTTTACCGAAAAAAAAATAAAAAAATCCTAGTGGAAATATTATAGAGGATCTTGAGAGTATAGAAAAAGAAGTTGCCAATCACTTTGAATATATCCTTAACAATTTGGAGGGCTCAAATAAAGGCGCACAAGAAAATATTCTTGCTAACATCCCTAAGATTATCTCAATAGAGGATAATAAGATGCTTAATAAGAGAAATACCAACGAGGAGGTTGAAGAAGCTCTCAAGAACCTAAACCCAAATAAGACCCCTGGACTAGATAACTTTCCTACCCTCTTTTACCAAAAATGTGAAGTTTTATTTATTTATTAAATTATCTGTTTGAAATTTAGCTAATTAAGTTTTAAATTTCTTTAAATAAAAAAATTAAATTGTAGATTTAAGGTCGATTTAATTTATGGAATCAAAGTCGCTATTTGGAAACAATAGTGTAACATAATTTTAATTATCTTTAATGACATTTTAAACAGGGTTTATTTATATGATTTAGATTTGATTTGTTTCGAATTTAAAAATTTATCTATTGTAACACATAGTTGTAATTGTTGGGCAAATGCTTGCAATAAAAATTTATTATAAGATTGTAAATAATCTATATTTTTTATATATAGATTTAATTATTAAAGTATATTTTAGTAGCACATTATTTAAATAATTTAATTGGATTAGCAGTTAAATAATTTAGATTAGAGTTTAATTATTTTCAAAAGGAAGATTTGAGTTTGTTTATGTTAGATTTGATATGGATTTCAAATGTATTGCAATGTGATGTTTAGTTGCTTTTGTTGACTTTAAAATTAGTAATTTCTAGAAGGGTTTTATATTGGAATTAAGATTAATTGTAATTGGAATTAAATAAGTTTATATTTGAATTTAGGAATTCATGAGTTAGATTTAAGTGGGAATTAATATTTATTTTTAAAATAGATTTGATTTCCCTTTTGATTAGATTTTGATGGATTCCAAATTTTAATTAGTTAGTTTTCATAGTTGTCTATTTTTTACTTTCATTTATATTTTTAGAAAGTTTCGTGTTAATAAGAGTTTAAGTTTATTAAAAAAAAGATAGGATAGGACTCTAAGTGGAATTAAACTTGTTTTACAAATTATGTTTACCTTGTTATATAGGAAGTTGATACTTTTAACTCTATGGGTAAATATTTTGACTTTTTTCTAATGGATTATAAAGTATCCTTTTAAAATAACTTTTATAGACTTTTATAAAGTTTGTATCTATCCTGGTTTCAATGGGTTTATTGATTAGTTTATTTTGTGCATGCGACCTTAAATAAAGCTTGTTAGTTATATAGATTAAGGAATAAAATTGAGTTATAAAAGTGAATAAAAGTTTAATTAGGTCATCATTGGAAATGAAGTGGTGGATGCCTTGGAAGGTATGCAAAATTATGGAAACATTATATGAGAAATAAATAATACCTCCATAGTACTAATACCTAAGAAGTCAAATCCATAAAGTTTTGATGATTATAGGCCTATTTCATTATGTAATATCCTTTATAAACTCCTGACTAAGACCTTGGCCAATAGGTTAAAGAAACTCCTACCCAGTTTAATATCAGAAGAGCAAACAGGTTTTGTAATGGGCAGATCAATATTGGATGGGGTTGTCATAGCACAGGAGACTATACACTATGTCCATGATAAAAAGGTCCTTGGTATGCTTTTTAAATTAGATATTAGAAAAGATTATGAAAAAGTGGACTAGAGGTTTTTATGTAGCTTCTAGAAGCCTTTGGGTTCTCTAGAATGTCCATTCTCATTAATGGTACTCCTGAAGGATTTTTCAATATATCTCAAGGGTTGAGACAATGGGATCCAATATCTCCCTTCCTCTTTATCATTATGGCAGAGGTCCTTGGGAGATATTTTACCTAAGATAGAAGGGAAGGTGAGCTAACTAGCATAAAAATTACACTGGATTTAGACCCTTGTACTCACCAACAATTTATAGATGATAATCCGCTTTTTGGATCTGTGAGTATTATAGAAGAAAAGGCCTTCAAAATATTTATGATTTCTTATTCTAAAGCATCAGGTCAATACATCAATAAGGATAAGTCAGAGATTTTTTTCTTTAATACCTCCAGTAAATTGGAAAATTCTATCTACGAGATCTTAGATTTTAAGACGGGAAGGCTCCCTTGTAAGTATTTGGCACTACCATTGGAAAAGGGAAACAGATCAAATAATATATGGGATAATATATTAAACAATTTGGATAGGAAGATAGAATCATGGAAAGGTAAATGGTTGACAAGTGCAGGAAAGACTACTATGATTAAATTGGTCTTAACAACAATCCCTATTTATCAAATGATGTGCTACAGCCTACCTTTTGGAATTAAAGATAAGATTACTAAGAAGCTGAGAACCTTCTTTTGGCAAGGTGATAGTGATAAAGCTAGGATGGCACTAATTTTTTGGAAACAAATTTACAAGGCAAAGGAGGATGGAGGCCTGAATATCAAAGATATCAGGAAGCAAAATTTAGCTTTAGGTGCAAAGTTAGTCTGAAAAATGTATAAGGATCCTAATTCTAAATGGGTTGAGATCTTAAGATACAAATACCTAGATGGAAGGGAGTATCTAAGTATGTTTAGAAATGAAGATCCTCCTAATGGATAAAGGGTTTGGAACTTTATGAAAGAATGTACAAGGAAATTATAATAAATAATATAACTTGGGACATTAGAGATGGTGCTAAGGCTCTTGTTTGGGAGGATTCATGAGGTTCTTATCCTCCTCTTTGTTCCATCATTGAAGATGATCAATCTATTGGGCACCCCAAAAGAAATATGGTCATGTATGTAAAGGATTACATTGAATATCCTCTAGGTAACCTTACACTTGGATGGAAATGGAAGTCAATAAATAGTCTAGAAGTACCTAGAGAAGTCAGGACAAAAATTGAAGAGACCTTAATGCTTAGGAAGATTAATCCCAGTAAGGGTATCGATAGAGTGATTTGGGCTAAAGCTAAAAATGGAGAATAGAACACAAAAGATGGGTATGCTGAAATAAATTATACCCAACAAGAAAAATTGCATTTACCTATAGACTTATGCTAGAATAAGGATTGTCTCCCAAAGGTTGGGATTTTTTCATGGGCATCACTACAAAAGAGAATACTAACAACAAAATGGTTTCAAAAAATAGGATATCAAGCTCTGTCAAGATGTGTACTCTATGAAAAAGAGAGTAAATCTATGGATTACTTAATGTTGGGTTGTGAATACGCAAATAAGTGTTGGAATTTGTTGATTGAGAAATTGAATTGGAAAATAGCCCTTCTAGAGTGTTTGGTTAATCTTTTTAATAGTTGGCCAAGGAAGAAAGGGAGATGCCTATTTGGGAAGATATGGAATATTGCACCATCTCTACTGATATGGTAAATTTGGAAGGAGATGAATAGAAGAATCTTCAAAGATTCTTAAATGATCATAGATCGATTTCTTAATAAAGTGGAGGCCAGCCTTGTAGAATTAGTAAATACTAGGAATATGAATGGGAAAAAGGATATGATCTTCAAAACTGAAGATGAGTATTTAAGGAAAAAGTGTTTTGGACTGAAGATTCTACCTTTTACAGGAAAGCCAGGGAAGGAAGGGGAGGATAAAAGGATTAACTATGTATGGAAGGCTCCACAAGCTGGATGGTATAAACTTAACTTTGATAGGGAATCTAGAGGTAATCTTGGAAGTGGAGGGATTGGATGTTGCATTCATAACTGGGAAGGTAAGTTTATTGCAATCAAGCCAGAACCTATTGGTGTGGTTACCAATAACTATGTTGAATGCTCATCCCTTATAGAGGTCTTCTTTTATGTAAGAAATTAAAAATTGAGAAGCTGGAAATTGAAGGGGATTCCTCCTTGGTTGTCAATGTTGTGAGAACTGGGCATACTCCTATTTGGCATCTAAATGGTCTTATAAGTAGAGCACTATAAATCCTTATAGCTTTCAACCATTTTACTATTAATCATATATACAGGGAAGGGAACAAGTGTTAGAGTAATAAGTTAATTCCACTTATTAATTAAATCATTTGATTTAATTATTAAAGTCATTTATTATCTCTAGTTTACTTAAGCTAAACTTTAGGCATATAATATTTAATTATATTATCAATTATTATCATGCAACCTAGAGTTTCCCTTTTTAGGGTTTTGATCACCTTTTATAAGGTTTGATCTTTGTATTTGTTGTATTCAATTCTAATTGATCTTAAATCATCTTGTATTTTGTATTATATTATTGAATCAATTGAGGATGTTTCCTCTTTCACACATATGTTGTTCTAGCCTCCATAGCTTTTGCTTCTCTCTTTCTATGACAGGTGTTTGCATCCAGGTGATTCTTGGGAGCTGTAGGGTTGATAGTTTTTCATCAACTCCAATATGGTATCAGAGCTCCAGATCTTCATTCCCATGTTCTCTTTATGAGAGATTTGGCCTTGTTCTTCAGATCTGTGTTGCAAGACATTTTTTGCTTCTAATTTTTGTGGATCTAGGGGGAGTTAATTTTTAGAGAAATTTGGGCACAAACTAACCTCATGGTTGGGTCCAGAAGGCCCAAAACCCCTATTTTCATATAGGGCTCATCCAATTTGGACATAGTTGAAATTTGGGCCCTCTTTTTGCATGCATGACCTTGGCGCACTTTTTGAGATAGAAAATCACCTCAGTTTTCACGCTGCCTTAGTTTCCACATTGCCTCATTTTTCATGCCACCGTACAAAAAAAATAATAATAATAAAAAAACTTGCACAAAAAAATTTAAAAAAAACTTTGAGTTATGTTTTTTTAATAAAGTTTAAAAAAAAACTTTAGTTCTTCTTGGAAAGGATGCCTGCATATGCAGGCACTGATGTCGTTGATCATAGGTCTGAGATCTAGGTTAAATTTGATGCCACCAACCCATCATACAGCTTTCCCTTTTTTCATAATGAGCAACCTGTTATTTGTTTGCAATATCTTGAGAATACGGTATTGGTATTTCACCTATCATATATCATCGGAAATCTCTTTTCGAGCTCTATCCAAATCTAGAGGTTAGATTTTATGATTTTTTCATCTTGCTAGGTTTTTTCAGTCAAATTTAGGGTTCTATTTTGCACTCTGGAAGCCATATCTTGTTCATCCAGACTCCATTATAAAGTGTCATGGGGGTTTTTATGTTTCTTTTTTGTCATCTACCTTTGTCAAGTGAGTGTTCCTTCCATGATATTAGCCTCATGATATGTGCCACGAGAGTGATCCTTCCATGACACCATCCTTTATATGTGTTTTTAATTTCTTCTGCACTTTCTAAGTTCCTAGTGCTTCATCATGCGGTTATTCTTGGCAGTCTGATTTAGTGTACCTCTCATGCCTCTCCCTGCTCACCATTATGGGGCGTATCTCTTGTTGGTTATAATGCTTCCTTGGTTTGATGGAGTGATCTACCTATTCAATATTTGTTCCTAAGTACTAGGTGGAGGCAATGACTAGGTACCTATGCATTTCGGTGAGATGGACCATTTACCATATGCACACTCTTTCATTCCTATTTGCATCCTTCCATATTTTTTTATCATCTCTGTAGGCTTTGTTTACAGTCTTCTCCACCTGATAATTTTCTATTATAGTGGAGGTTCCAACAGTTATTCTTCGACAGTGTTTGTAGCTCCATGCTTCAGTGTTATTCTTCATGTTCTTCCTTTGTTCCTATCTTCTAGAACTTTCTCTAGTTTGGAGGCTTCTTTAGTCCTTCACTAGGATTTATCTCTTTTCAGAGAGCAGTTTTTCCCACTGGGTTTTCTCCTTTTCTCCTCTTTATAGATATTTTTTATACTTGAGTACCTGATCAGGCCATGTTATCGGGACACATTTCCTGCTTTCAGTAGTTTTTTATAGGGTTTAGCTACTCCCTAAATTTATCTTAAGGGGGGGTGTTAGAGTAATAAGTTAATTCCACATATTAATTAAATCATTTGATTTAATTATTAAAGTCACTTATTATCTCTAGTTTGCTTAAGTTAAACTTTAGGTGCATTTAATAATTAATTCTATTATTAATTATTATCATGCAACCCAGATTTTCCCTTTTTAGGGTTTTGATCACGTTTTATAAGGTTTGTTCTCTTTGTATTTGAAATTCAATTCTCATTGACGTTGAATCATCTTGTATTTTTTATTATGTTATTGAATCAATTGAGAATGTTTCCTCTTTCACACATCTGTTGTTCCCGGCCTCCATAGCTTTTGCTTCTCTCTTTCTTGGATAGATGTTTGCGTGCAGGTGATTCTTGGGAGCTGTAGGGTTGATAGTTTTTCATCAACTCCAATAACAAGTTCGCTGACTTCCTTGCTAATGAAGAGGTAGATGGAATTATCTAAGAGGAAGCCGAGTGAAGGTATATATTATAAAAGAAAAATCAAGGGAATTAAGGAGATAGACTTAAGGATTATGCTAGGCATAAGATATAGCTTTTAGTCATGTATAGTGGCAAGGTTAAAACCATAGAATCTATGGCTAAAATTTTAGCTCTATCATTAATCTAGTCCTAAGATCTAAACTTTATTTGATAAGCCATCGTAATGTTCAAGATGGATCCTTTAGGGTGACGTTAATAGTAGATTATCATCTAATTATCTAAAGCCATGTAGGTCATAGATAATTTTTATGTGTCATCCTTTAAGTTTATCTTAAGCTAACAATTTTCTCCTAGATCAGGCTGGAGACCCTTTCATCTAGTATAGGAAAGTCATGATTTATACCGTAAATATAGAGAGCGTGTGCACTTCTATGGGATATTAGTATTAAATGTTTTAAAATGTATCTTATTTATCCTTCTTCACTTTTCAGATGCCACGTTTAATAAATAAAGGTAATCATTAATGAAGGTGGCATCTCAAGTTAATGATTGACCTCAACTCCAGCATGTTCATGATATCGAGTTACTTCAGAACCTTTCTAGAATTTTTAGGATTTAAACTAAACTAGATATATTTATGTCTTAGGCCATCACTATTGTATGCTTTCACTAAATACTATTTACTCTATCTTGATAGAACATGTCTTATCTAGGATAAGATAGGTTTTATAGAGTCAAAAATTATGGTCTTTAATGTCTCAAGTAACAGAGAGATGGCATTCAAGTGGGGTATTCAACCAGAAAGATGGAATAGGATCTTGAAATAGCTCGATGACCTATCTAGGAGAGTGATGGAGATGATTTTCTATGAGGACCCCCAGGATTTTGAATTTTCTTTTCGAATGAATGAAGAAATTATGGGATCCTTTATTGGATGCCTATTTTTGGCAAAAGTACCAAAAGTGGAAATTGTGGTCGTATGTAGGGATATAATCTTGGAAAAAATACTTTATGGTTTGAAGAAAGTAGTATACAGCATTGATAGGAACCTAGAGATCCCTAGACTAGAGGTTTATATCAGGGTGAAGGTTAGAATTCTAATGGATAAGGAAGATATTGTGCAGAGACCAATTATGGAGTTCAAGAACAAATAAATCTTTGACTTCAACTGGATGTATGTTGAAAGAAATTTATATTTCCTTCTTAAATGGCACCGTATAATAATGAAAAAAGATACAGTGTGGTTTTATGATTACCTAAGAGAAGAAGTATATGAGATTCCTGATTCAATGAAGGGTGTTGACTTGGATAAAATCTAGATAATTGCGTCAAAGATCATGAAAAATAGTTGGCAAAAGAGTGTTAAGAGGGAAGAAAAAGGGAAACTATCGATGGGGTTCGAAGCAATAGAAGGCGAAGACACAGAAGAAGAGCTGATTATTCTGAAAAGAAAGTAAGGTTTGGTTGAGTATGAAGTAAATGGAAAATACTGATATTTCTAGTTCCTCCTTCATATTTAGAAATACTTTAATAAAACAATGGTAATTTCTCCATTTTGGCTTTAAGGAGTATGTTCTCCATTTTGGTTCTGAATAGAGGCATCATTTTGGGAATCAACACTTAGAATAGCCGTATTTACTTAGTGGGTAAGATGGTATTATCAAACTATATTAATGAAAGAATGGAGTATAGATATTAGGGTATAAGTATCAGTAAAAGGTATGGATAGATATTAAATCCTTGTTATGTACAAACTATCTTATAACAGAAAATTATAGTAGATAATGCTTTTACCGTTCTAAGTATTGAAATTTATCGTGTATGTGCTAGCTTGTATGCTTAACTTGAAGAAAAGGATGAGGATAATGTTACTGAATTATTTTGATTAATCCCTATGTTAGTAAAGCGGGCATATTTGTATCATAGAGTGATATAAGCAAAATGCTAGTAGAATTGTTATAATTTTAATAATTTTATAATGGAAAGAGGTATCCAATAATTTGGATTAATCCTCCTTCCTTTAAAGAATTATTAAAAAGCTATAACATGAAGAAGATAGTGGTTCATGGTACTTATTGATGTATTTGGAAAAGGAAAGAAATCTTCCGGAAAGAATAGAGGACATTAGGCCTAGGACTGAATAAATGATAAATATTCTAAAACATAAAAATATTGATTGCAAAGAACTTATTTAGTGTCTTGCAATTTGGTAAATATTAGGTCTATTTCAAATATTAGAAGATAATAAACTTAATTCCACATATGTGTGCCTTCAAGGTTATGAATTTCCCAAGGGCTTATAGGAAGATATTTTACCTAAGACAAAAGGTAATGAAGGAGATGCACTAGTGGTCAAAATCATTAGGTAATTAAAATTATGTATTTATGATATTGAGTTTGAATTTAAGAGCCTCTGATTAGCATATTTGGGTGAAGATAGTTTTATCCCTTAATAAATTAGATATATATATATATATAT
>MU227862.1:288260-300147 GCA_018584345.1 Thuja plicata | reverse complement strand
GTATAAGCATAACTCTTAGTTACAGCTGTAGGAGTGCATTTTCATACCAGCACATCATATATTTGTAATTCTTGTAAATGCCAAGAGTCTTGGCTTATTGATGAGCATTGTATTGGATCATTGTGTTTTAATAAGAAATACTAATTTGCTGGTCATTAGTAGTTGTCATTGAGCAATTCTATATCATTTGTAGTCATCTTAGTAGTTTGCATACCAACTATTTGACAAAATCTCAATTGGCTGTAGGTTCTCTTTTTGGCATAAATAATGTTATAATTTTGCATACCAAGTGTTTATATTAATGCCACTTGGCTGTAAGTGCATTAATGCCATCTTAGGTCGCATCCAAAGTGTTTTTCATAATTACTAGTTGTTGTAGCTGCATATTGCAAGTAGTTTCAGTCATATAGATGCATTGAATATTGTCAAAATAAGTTGCACATTCATGTTAGGTCATTGTTTAGTGAATTTTGAGTCTTCTTGCAAGCATTCTCATTGATTCTAATTGAAGAAAAGAGTCATTAAAGCAAACTGAAATGTTATATCAGTCATATGACCCTTGTATGTGAAGTGTTTGACAAAATTTCCAAGGCCAAAAATCAAAAGTTTTTAATCAGATTTGAGCAAGGTCATTACACATTGTCATCTCTATAATTCAGATCTGCTCAGAAATCCTTCAAGCAATCACCACTATGCATTCTTGTACTGGTGTCTTGAGCCTTCTCTTCCTTCTGCTTAAATTTTTCCAATCAACTAAATTAACCTCATACCACACACACATAACCTGCAATTAGGTTAATCTTATACCTCTCCGATCAATCATGTAGGTCAACCTATTTTTGCTTAATCATCACCATAGATTTTAGGGTTTGATTAGATCCAACAAATCCTTCCAACATTTTGTTTCCATCTACACTGTAGAATACATCCTAAAACTCCTTCTTGAATCCATACATGAAAATGGTTAAACATATATTAAATTCTCATTTAATTCTCCACAATATTCATCCTTATCTTAAATACTCTTCACATATCCCAAGAAAATCAACTATGTCAGCTGGGGTCTCAAATCTCTCTCAAATTGTCAAAATACTAACCCTCGGTCAATATTGTGTTCTTTCGCTCGGTCATCACTAGATAACTCGATAATTTACTAACACTCAGACAATACTGATGCTTGGTTGACACTAAATTTTCTCTACATGTACTAGGCGCTCAATCGACACTCACATCACTCAGCACATACATAAGCTCCTTAATCTTCTAACTCTGTTACTCGGTCAAGACTAATCTTATAGTCATCCAAACATCACTTAGGCTTAAGATAAACAATATATTACCTTGTTAAGGTGCGATCTCATCAAGTACACATTATAACTTCACATAACTCAACCATTTCACTAGGCCTTCTTGTTATCTCTTCTTTTCAAATCTTGTTCATCAATCAATTGATATGGCACTTTACAAGATAGAAACTTTCTTACCAGTTAAGGTTTGACATCAATGACAATATAACAATTGTTTCAATTGTAGTTTCCAACACTTATATCACATATTACCACTTATATTTGTAATTTCAATAGGATGAATGTATTGAGAATATAAGAATTTTGTTATTTCCTTCCTACTTTACAAACATACTATATTAAAATGGGCAGTTATGCATGTAGGTAATCAACTACGTTCTATAAATATGAACAACTTGAATCACACACACTAAGCGCTAACTTCTAGGCTAAAATTGTTATACACTCAGAGTTGACTGACATTCTCCAAGCTTAATATTATTGATAGTGTGCCAACATCCCTCGTAGCATTTGTGGCATGGTTTAACCACCTCTTTTGGTTTCTATATGTCTAGTGGTTGTATTGAGCATTGACAAATTGATCTTTTGGTGCAACGGAAACCACTACTTTTAATAAATGGTACCAGAGCTTGGTCGCATGTTCTAATCTCCTCTGTGAGTGATGTGGGCCTGTGGCAAGTGACATTGGAGGGGGATTGTTGGCAATGTGCCAGCGTCCCTTGCTAAATTCGTGACATGGATTAACTACCTCCAGTGGTTTCTATAATTCTAATGGTTGTATCGAACATCAAGAAATTGATCTTTTTGGTGCAACGACAACCATTACTTGTAACAAATATGTTACTTAGTATGTGTGGTTTAAGGGGCGCCATTTAAATATGATGTCGATTTTCACGTGTGTATGGTGTAGTAAGTGTCCAAACAATGGGATGATAATGTTAAACCTATAGGGTTTCATTTATATAATAGGGGTTTATGACCTATAGATGTTACCATGTGTTACACATATATACATTTTAATTTTATGATCTTTTTTTTGGAACAAAGGAAGCTAGGTAGTATAGAAAATATTACATGTGAATATAAATGTTATTATATTACATATAATATAACTAGAGATTGACATGTAAATCTAACTAGAGATTTTCATGTGCAACCATGTCTAGGGTTAAAAATGCTATAGGATAGCATATGTGAGAACTATACGTTTGGGAATGTTATTGTGTGTACATGAAAAAATTTGAATATGTACACATGATTTTGTTGAACCAGACATGAGAGGTTGCGATTAGTCATTCGCCCTCGTAAATGAAAATGGTCCCCATTGTATTAGTAATGAGTTGAGATAATTGAATTATTGAAGATCATGGCCAATAATATGATCAACATACTACTCAATCTTTATGACTCAAAAGAGTTAATGAATGTTAATGTAAATTACTATTAATGCTAAGTTGGTGCAAATGATATTATCCCTCATGGCTATTTTTTAATGTGTTGTGTCCAATATTCATAAGATGGTTCCTTCAATAGTAGTCCCTATCCGATCCGCTGAAAATCGCTAATAGATATCTATCCATTCTACTCTCTCACCTAATGATAACTTGGAGATTTGTTGATACAACACAGAGGCAACCGGGAAAAAAAAAGGAAAAGATAAAAATAAAAGCACATGCCTTGTTTGGCTATTCTCTTTCTTTAAATGGAAACCAACCACATTTCTCATTTAACCATTCAATCAATGATATTGGCAACCAACTATGTTATACTTTTTTATTTATAATTAGAGAAAGGGACAACCTGATATCATCACATTCATTCATCAACCTCCTACATGTTCTTATGCATCACTTTTTTTAACTAAATTGTATGCCAATCATTATTTTTCCATAAGCTATTTGGGATCAACACTTTTAGTTAAATTAATGGGTGAAAGCTTTATTTATTAGAATTTATTTTTTGAAGATTATTTTCTATTATTTTTTTCATACAAGTGGATTAATAAACATGTTTTTTATTGGAAAGGAGTAACTCATTTAGTAAGAATAATTTTAAAAATTCATATTCACTCAGTAAAGATAATATATTTATTTTAAAAAAAGATTATTATTTAAAATTAGTGGTCAAAAGCCAACCTCGAAGGAGTAAACAAAACTTTACAAACCAAAAAATGGTCGACCGAGAGTTACTCTTCCATGGAAGAGGGGTCCCTTAGAGTAAACTGCGGATGCAAACGCATATACCATCCAGCAGATCCAATCTCCCAACCTGTATGGTGAGCATCCTGTGACTCGATTCCCCAACCTGAATTACCAGTGTCCCCGCCACTATGAATCCCAGACGGAGAATTAGAACCCCAAGCCACATTATCAGTTTGAGGCATGTTTGAACCAGGGGTTGCAATACTAGTCACCTAAATGTTTAGGTACATAACAACAGACACATTATCCATCTGATGGCACGTTTAATGGTGGTGGAGTGACACACAAACACATCATCCATGGCCATGTCGTCAATCTGCACTAGTAACACTTCCTCCTCCTCATCTAACTGAATGTATATCCTATAATTCTTTGGAAGCATCTCACTATGATAGTAACCAAAAGCTTCACATCAAGGACACAACTCACCAGGATTTTCCATTGCTAGATGCCGATGCTTTATGCCTTTCTGAGACCTTCAATTCTTAAGAAGCAAACGAAAGTGTGCGAACAGTCCATTCTGTGGAATAATTCCAAATCCAAAGATATCTTGTCGCATTAACTGATTTCTTAGCATACAACTTATGTGACATATTCCACACATAAAAATCAATTCAAAGCATGTAGACTTACATCTTCGTAAACATCAATCTCTCATCGCCCAGTACCTTATGCACCACATGTCTCTACGGTGACTCAAAATACAAAATGTCGGCTAAACATTTTGCATAAACACTTAAGGATTGAAACATTCAATACTTGAGTGTGTAAGCAACTTTGTACGCCCTTCTCGTGCTGAATTTGAGTAGAGATTGTGACTGATTAGCATGACATCATTCCTGCATCATGGTGTTAGTTGTCACCATGTGGTCAAGGATATTTATCTTGTATACTTTTTTTGATTAATTAAAAATAATATTATTATTAATATTGGTACAATTATTATAATTGTCTAAATATTAATTTATTTTTTACTAAAATGAGAATGTTTGTCAAAGTAAGTATAAACATTTAATTAATGTAAGGGGCATAAGTGTATACCTCGTACATTGAACACTTTGTTTAATTTTATTTTGCATCGATATTACAAGTGTATAGTTCATCATTCAATTCGGTTTATTTGATTTAATAATTGATAATCATTACTCACATGTCACTCGGACCTCTATAAATCAACCACACAAATCTCAATCCTTATTTTTATTGTTTTCTGGCATTAAATTGTACCAAATGCAAGAATCACATGATATGACTTATTCCACCTATTTTAAATTATGTTTTCCCACTCTAAGCCAACTATCTTGTAATATTATTATTATCATATCAATCCACATCACACAATTTTATATTTTGTGCATGAACAAGGATTCACAACATCTCGTAGGTTATTATTATCATCACATATAAATAGCATCAAGCATTACCTTCAAGAATGAGTGTATTAAGATAACTCAATCACAATAACATTAGTCTTAGTTACATCATTATTAACATCTCTACTTAGTCTTTTATAAAATCTTTGTACAATGTCCAAGGGAACTAACTATTATCAAAGAAGTTGAGGATCATCCCCTAGCCCTACCATAAGATCCACTATAAGTTTTAGCACAATCCCTTTTCTCAATGAATAGGTGTGAGAGAGGTGAACGTATTTAAAAATTTTGCATAGTCTTCAACAAGGTCACACTAGTTCAGCTATTGTACATGGAATGGCCTACCCTAGTACAAGACTACTTGGTGTAGTTTAATCCTTAATGAAAAAAATGCGAAGCATCTCTATTTGTAGGCCTTATTGTCAATTTTGTATCTAGATCACATATTAAAATCACATATCACAACATATTATTCAATCAATAAGGTCAAAATACACATCAACCCAAATTCCAAATGATGTCACTCTTCCCTCGTCATGATTCTATTTCTAAATTTAGCTACTTAAATATTTGTATTATGATTTCAATCTTGATACATTAGATCTTAGTCTACTTTTATTATCATTTAAATCATAGATTACTTAAAGTGGGACGCATTATTTTTCTCATATAAATTTGAGAAATTAAATTAGGTTAATAAAATTGAAAAGAAATAAATCCTACCCTATTGTGATCAGCATCTATAATGATAATAAAATAAAAACCTAAAATATAAGATCATATTGAATTGGAAAATAGGCTATGAAATAATTTATAAAAATAAATAAATAGTTAAAAATAATGTGAAGTCAAATTTTACTTTGTTGGCCAAATAATGTACTATAATAGATAGCTAGAGTTACAGATTTGTGCTCTACATTGGATGTTAAAAAGATAGAAAAAATATAGTTGGAATAATCTCACTCCTAAATGTTGTGGGTCCACAACACACACCCCATTTCTTGGTCCTTTGACCATGGGGGCCCCCCTTCTTTCTTATTTTTTTGGTCTACCCCTCCCCCTATTCCTTAAAATCTGATTTGGAGGGGCCTATTGAGGAGGCAAAGGTGCTTTTTGGCCCTTCACACTTTCGGGCATTTCGAACATCAAGAGATCTTCCGACCTTTAAAATGTTGAAACACTGAAAGGCCGAGCCCATACCTTTGGTGTTTTGGTCACTGACATGCCGAAAGGGGAAGGAGGTCACCAGACTTTAGGGTTTCGTCCTTTGAAACCCTTAAGTGGGTGACATCACCGTGTGGGCTATAAAAGTGGCCCAAGCACTTTTTCTCCCCACTTGTTTTTTTGTGTCTTCTGCCTACACTTTTTAGCTCCTCCCAGGTCCACCATTTTCCTTCCTCGCCTCCTTGTTCATTTTTGTGTTGATCCTCTTCACAATCAGCATCCTTATGGCCTCCCCCTATCATCGTACCTTTGCAGCTATGGTCTATGTCTCTCTCCTTTCCTTTCTTCATTTGTGTTTTGTGGTTAGGGTCTAGTTTTTGTTTGTTTGGTTCTCATCTTTTTGTGTTGTTGTTGTCAGCTGTCTGTTCCCCCCTCCTAATTTTCAAGGGTTTGCACCCTTGGACCTTTGGTCGGGTCGCAACCTCTCTTATTTTTCTTTAGTGTTTTTCATATTTTGTTTAGGGTTAGGGTTTTTTTGTTGTGGCCAAGTCATAGGTTTTTCAGCCTCTGAAAAGCCAAGAATAGTCCTCTTGCTAGAGTAGTTCCACCAAGTACAGTTTTGCACTTTTGGACGTTTGACATTTCAAACAATAAAAAATCTACCAAAACATTGAAATGTCAAAACCCCAAAGTCAAGGTCACCCCTCCAAGAAGTTTTAGAGTTTTAGACTCAAAAAAATTTGTTAGACCTTCACACACCGAAAGGCCCAAAACATTTCGTCATCCCCTGAGTCTTTTCAAGATTTTGGGTTTTTGCACCCTGAATTTCTGAACAGTTTTCGCACTCTGCAAGTCCGAAAAACTTACTTCCCCATAGCCTCATCCTTGAAATTTTGGCCTTTTGCACCCTGACCTTGTCTTTTGAGTCTGAACGTTTGAAATTCTGAAAAGAGCTATAAGTTTAATTTCTGGCTATTTAAAGAGTTATCTGCTTCTAGCTTTCTTAGTTTTAGTTTTTGTTTCTGTCTCGCTTTAGTAGTTTCTTCAATAAAGATACTGATATTTAAATGTTTCCTCGTAGGAATGCCTGAAAAGAAGATAGCATCACCAATGAAATACCTTTTTAAAGGGTATCATCCCCCTTCAAAGATTGGGAATAAGCACTAGGAAATCACCGATACAGACATCGGGAACATGGACTGGGATGAATTCTTAGTAAGATGTTCCCAACCAATAGGTAGATTTAAAGATTGTACCTCCTTGGTCTTGTCAAGCCTGGTCAATGCAGTAGCACCCCCGGTGTTGGTCCTATCCTCTGAGCTTGTCATGACATTATCCAACCACTACACATCATATGAGACAGTGGTTAAAAGCATAGATGGACAGGTGGTTCTTGACCTTAGGCCAGACAACATCAAAAATGTCTTCCATCTTTAAAAGGGCATAGATAATTTCTATGACTTCTCCATAGAAAAGGGCTTGAGATGGTTCAGAAACAAGATTGAAGAGGCCTATGAAATTTCTAATCAGGAATACCTCCTTCAGCCTCTCCCAAAGAACAAGCTGGATAGAATAGATATAAGAAGGGGGTACTTGAGGGATGAAATCCAAGCGGTAGTCACATTGATAATATGAGTATATAGATTACCTCATTCCATCCAACTTGAGAGCTGGATGATCCTACTGATAGAGTAAGGAACCGCAAGGCCATATTTGATTGGGCCACCATCCTAAGTGATAAGCTAGATGAGAAACTGACTGTTGTAAAGCATGATCACAAGTTTTATATGACCTCATACATAGTTTCCCTGATGGCCACCCGAGAATACTATCTAGGGCTTACAAACTGGGAAGCCTTTGGTGAACCAAAGGAATGGCCCTTCACTATCTATCCACAACTGATCAGAAGAACCAACATGCCTAAAAATAGCCCAAATTACATAATGTGAATGATGCATTCATTTTCAAGGTCATTAGGTCCATAGAAGGTAGCTACATGAAGAGGTTATCAAAGGAGGTTGCTACCAGACTAAGGGTCATAGGGGAATACTATATACAATTCAGAACCTTCACATACATCGGCAGGATCCACCCTAAGCCCCAAGAAACTACCTAGGTACCCATCTGATTGGGTAATCATTCTGGAAATGGCTAGGTAGCTCTCAGATAGATATGAACACATCAACCATAAGAAGAAACACTACTAAGATTTCCCTATTTCCATAGGCCCCTACACTCTCCAAGATATGAAGATTTGCAAGTCATTGGCCTTTGAGTGGGACGAGTGCCCACTCCAAACAACTACAATATTTGCGGTCAAATTTCGATGCCAATTTGCGACAGTGCTACCATTTGTGTGTGATTTTTGCTGTCATAATTGCGATGATACCGTCGTAATTGTCACACCCTCTTGATTATAAACAAACAAAAGGCTCATTTGTGATCAATCTATGCATGCGAGCGGAAGAAGGCCCTAATTACTATTGTATGTCAAAGACGCAAAGAATAGGTGAATCTCAATGGATTTTTTTAGCTAAAGATCCCATAGGATTATTTGAATTCAATCTGATTGGTAAGCTCTCCATTTTGTTGCATAGGCCACATCCCTCATTAGGTATGTCTTTGTACCTTTTATTAAATGAAATATCACTGGTGTAGATCATTTGTGATTTCATTACTTGAAAAATTATAAAAACTCTATATTTTCCTCTTGTATTGGTGATTTCCTTAGACATCTAGACTTTTTCTTATTAGCTTTTGATACATGTGTCTCTGCTAAATCTGCTTTTATATGCTCGTGAATAAGGGTTCATATATTTGTGCTCTAGTTGAAAGAAAAACATAATGAAAACCCTACAAGCTTTGTTTTTCTTGCAAGTCGCGGGTCTCTCAGTTGAAGGTTTCAATTGTGAAAACCGTGACTTTACTCTTTGAAACCTATTTTGATTTTATGCACATTTCAATGCTCTATACTTTATTTTGTGTGAGATTTCTTTTAGCTGTGAGTTTTCTTTGTGCTTGTACTGGCAAATGGGCATCTATTTTTTACTGGCGAATGGAAGGTTTGGTTCAAAATGATTTCACTGCGGTAGCCATGGGACATGAGTTTCCCTAATACAATTTGTAATGTGATTTGTTCATTTTATCAAATCTCCTCGTTTGGTTCATATTTTGAAATTTGTGAAACTATTTTGAACATGGATGCTTTTGAACGTGATCATGGGACAGTAGAGAAGGATATAAATTAGAATTAACAATCATAGAGAAAATTGTTTCTCTATCCATTAAGATTAGGCTTCCCAGTTTTCACCATAGCATTCTTCATTCCTTGTTACAACCCTTTGTCACAATGGAATCCCTAAGTGGTTACCTAGAGATTATTTAATAGAAATTATATTTGATCTAGGGTTTCAAACACAATTGGAAATTATTAAGTCTCATTGCACTTTGTTGAAATACCCTAGACCACTAAGAGGGAGAGGTGAATTAGTGATCTTTAATGTAAATTTATTAAACATGTAGATGCTTTAAAATTAGTTGCATGAAAACATAATTTTGACTATCAACACAAAACAATAGCATAAATTCATATATCAATCCATAGAAAAATTGAATCATATATGCACATCACATAACACCAATGTTTGAGTGGAAAATCATTGAAGGGTAAAAACCCACTATGTAATAAAATTAATTAAGCCTCACTGACCATGAAAACTTCACTGGTTACAAATATTCCTCATGGGAAATACAAGTCCCAATGGCTACATTCAAGGTATCAACCCTAGGAGCACCAACCGCTTACAAAGATATCACTAATCAAAACCTCACTAGTTACATCCAAAGCACCAACCCTAAGAGCACCAACTCCCTTGCAAAGTTCTTAAGATGAAATAATCATGATTCAAATGGCTAATCTATTTTATTATAGATCACTAAATAATCTTCTCTCATCAACAAATTTTTTTTTTTAATCAAGCTCTGCCTAGGGGGCAGTACCCTTTATATTGATGAAAGCAAAATTACATCTGAGCTAGGGAATATCTTTTCGATTAAACTGAAATTCTATACACCCTGACTCAATGAACGAGGTAGCCAATTCTATCCCTTATCGAAGTCAACCTAACTACTACCTCTACCGAGAACAATTTGTCATTGGCCTGACAGAATGTCACAAATTTTCTCATGTTATTCTCTTCCACAACACAAGCCTTGAATAGCTCCTAGGCCTTTTTCATCATCTTTTTGTTCCCTTTGTCCTCCAGGGAAAATAGACTCTTTAAGACACCTTCTGAGAGACTGGTGTCCATCAAATCCAACATGATAGTCACCTACATGAAAAATTCCTCTGCAAGCATTCTTCTTAACATTCCATTCACCGGAACTACATGACCTATTACTTGAATAATAGGCTGAAAGAGATCGAGAATGACCTTCCCATCATGAACATGAGCATCTGGCCAGTATTCAACCCCTAATAAACTAAGCATGGTCGCCTTCTCCTTGTTATTGGCTTGGCTGAAAATACATTTAATCTACTCTTTCGGTGATTCCTTCAACTCCGCCTCCTAGTTGCATCTGCATCTAATGCCCATCATATTAGCCATTCGGCATTGCAATCTGGATAGGATTCAGATCCTTTAAATATGCTGTGAAGCTCTATACCAATAGGAATTTAAAGGAATGATAGCTCTGTCAATGGAGTCCTCTGCAAAGAATATACGACTGCTAAGCTCACGAGACTCCACCTAGTCACCCCTACAAAATTTGGGAAGGACCCTGCAGTGGTCACGCGCGACGGTAGAATAGTCCCATCCTTCTTGCCCGTGCTAGAAATACTACCTCTATCCTATACCCGTCTTGTCTAGAGTATCTATATCCAAATCTACTATTTTTTTGAGATCCTCTGATATCGAGTCATCCTTACCGAATTCCCTTCCTCCATCTAAACAAAATATTACAATACACAACACTAATGACTTTCTTATACACTATTACAATCCTTTGCAAACACAATGTTAACACTTTATATTTTATTTTCAATGAATATCTACAAAAAGAAGATTGGTTATCACTTTTAAGTTCTTATCATCTTCTTTCTTTCAACACACATTAAATATTCATGTTACTGCATCATTTAACTATGATAATTTTCACTATGTTTGTCTCTGTACATTACACTTTGTATCAACATCTTACCAAAAAATCGTATACATATTTCAATCTTCATCAAACAGTTAGAAGAAAAAGTTGCACGCAAACCTATCCTGTTAACTTCTTGTCAAATGTTTGTTGTAGGAACTAGCCATTGTCATTTAAGAAACTAATCTCTTATCTTCAAACCCATGCCTATGATTAATTTTTCATTGATCTAAGGTATGACTTTTAGAATTCATTCTTAAAACAATAATATATTATTGTTCCATAGTATGCTAATTTATTGAAGTTCTTGTCGCACATTGCTCCACTCTACCTGCACTAAGGTTATTGGTCTTTAGTTATGTCATTTTCAGGAGTTATCATGAGATTTTTTTGTTCCTTTTTATTTTCATATAGGGAGAGGATAGTAATGAGTCTTGATCAAAATAATATTCTAATATATCTATGGTGGCTAGATCTTTTTCCTTATTTTTATGGATTCCTACCTAAAATAGGCACACTAGGGGGTAGATCGACTTGGGATATTATCATTGACCTTGTTGTAGGATTAATTTATTCTAGTGTTGATCTTGATACTCTGTGTGTTATGTCCTAAATTGATTTTCCCCACACACACTATTGACTCCATTTCTAAAGGATCTTACAATAGATTTTATCATTCCCCTTGTAGATACATATAGAT
>MU227862.1:256957-281201 GCA_018584345.1 Thuja plicata | reverse complement strand
TATATATATATATATATATATATTAATAATAATATTATGCTAACTTGATAAATAAGACTTGTATTGTTTTCCATATATACTTATCTCTTATCAAACAATCAATGACTATATATATGTTTTGTGAGACTCTATAAAGTTGTGTCCTTTCATAACAAACATTAATCGCATAGCATCTCAATAACAAATCATGGGTGATATGTTTAGAAATTCAAATACTAAACGCCCGATATATATAATAGTCAGTATATTAACTAATATACTAAATGACTGAATAAACTACCTGATTACTTAATGATACTCGATCATTAAACAACCTTATGTGGGCTTCCATTCCACCTGATAACAGTGGGTGATAACACATATAAATCAAATATTTATTAATACCAAGACCGATAGTAATCGGTACAAGACATGCAATCAACTTAATGACCCACTCGAATTCTTTAGTGGTTTAGCCGATTACAAATCGGTGGATAAACATCGGTGTTTATAACTGATACAAAACATAAATGACAAGTCAGTTTATTAAGGGAAATCAAAACATATTGATCAGTAAGCTCAATGATCAACGATCGGTGATGCCTCATCATGCGATCGACATCAATCATATATGTAGACCAATAATAATTCAGTGTTTAATTAATCTAATATCAATCAGTATACTATATAACTATAATATACATTGTATATATGTGTGTGTGTGTGTGTGTGTATATATATAATAATAATAATAATAATAATAATAATAATAATAATATCATTATTTTATATATATCAATATGCATATATATAATGTAGAATAATATAACAATATTATCAATTCAGATATGATATCATTCGATCAAATCAATTTCAATAGTTATTTATATTAATAATATGATAATAGACTAATTTTCTCAATTATGATTGTATGTAAATACATTAATATATAATAATAATATCTATTATTATTATCATATATATTATATGCATAAGTTAATCTATTCTCATAATATTAATATCTCATTGATTTTATCTGATCGAAGCTACAAACATCAACAGTTTAAATGCCAACAACATCATTGCAAAGAACTCTCCCTTCTTCATTAATATTTTTTCCAGCAAGCACTGGTGCGTGATACAATGGTGGCTCCAGGGGAGTGTCTAACCATTGGAAAGTGAAATAATGGAGTATTGAGCTCTGCAACTGAAATGAAAACACTACTTTTCTATTACAATGGACAACAAAATCATAAATTTCATCGACCCTTGGAAATGGGCCGGACTTACTATTTATACACATCTTCATCTAACCCTAACCCTAACCCTATTTTTCATTATGCTGCAATAAAATACACTATCTAGGGGCTGGTACTACCTGCACTACCCTATAAAAGACCTTGAGACAAAATAGGCCTGACATGTCAGAAGAATAAGACAAGAAGGTAAAGCGGAAGAATTAGCCTTGAGAAGAGAGGTAGGAAAGAGAAGGAAGAAATTAGATCCTTGGGGATCAAGGCTACATGCCTCATAAATGGGAAATGTGGTGCCCTATCTCCAATGTGCCAAGTGTACATCCGAAGCGGCACCTCGAGAAGACCATCTGTCAGAAAACCAACTGTTGATTTGACGTTTCTCGATGTAGCCAAATACCTCCTGACAGCCTTTATTAATTTCTTCTGAAAGCGACCAGTTGGCCTTGGGGACAAGGACACGGATCACTTGAAAGAATACAAATTTTGGGATCCAAGATTCTGGGATCCAGGAACTTACATTCTGAAAGAATAAATAATAGAAAATGCTTAGGTTTTCTCCGGCTTCCAGAGAAAATTTATTGTTGCTTGTTGTCATTGAAGGTTTGGAGAAGGTGGGAGATTCCATCCTCATCAATTTCTTTAAGGTAGGACCGCCTGTACTTAGCCACCTCAATTTGTTTCCCTAGCTCCAAAACATTATTCTTGAACTCATTAGCCATTTTTGCCGCATCATGACCACTAAGGACCATGCGAGTTAACCCTGCCATTTGAGTCCCATCTAGTCCCTCTAGGGATTGATATTTGGACTCCATCAATTCATCAAACTTACTCAAAATGTATTCTTCCAGAGTGCATGTGTCGGTGCTGAATGGGTTAGCCCCAGAGACCTTTGTGACAAATGCCTTGTACATATTTGAAGAATACTGCATTGTGTTGACTTTATCGTGCAGAGCCCCTACCAATTGCTTGAGTACCTCTAATGTGAGGTCAAGTATAAAGTGTTGGGTCCTCACAAAGTCAAATGATTCTTCTCCCAGAATCCCAGATTCAGAGACCATCTCTTCCCCAAGGTTGAGGAGCTCCTCAAGCTCCACCTTCCATGCTTTGTAATTTTTCATATCACCCTCCCATATATTAAGAATAGTCTCTGCCTGATGCAGAATGTGTCATGCTACATATAAATCTGGGAGGGTGGATATTAGGAAACGTCGGGTGTTTCCTATTAGCAGAGCGACCCACTCATTGACCACTTGGGCCTTCTTCTTCATTGCTCGCAGGGAGTCAATATCACTCTATGGTAATGGTGCATCAGACATGGAGGCCTCCAAGGGAATGGCATTAATAGGCCAAGCTAGCTCAGTAAGCAACCCCATGAGGTTCATTGTCTTTTGTTTTTCTACTTTGAGCCTTTGCACCTCCTTTTTGTATCGGGCCTCTATGGCCCTGGCTGCTTCTTTTAACAGGTTTACTTCACCCTATTTTCCTCTCTTCCCTAGTGATATCTCTATGATATCATAATCTTCAGCCTTAGCTGCCACCTCATCAGTGTTGCAACAATGACAACTATTTCTCCTCCTGGCCTTGTTCGAAGAGTATGAACCGTCCGGGCTTTCTTAGCCTTTGGCGGGCCCTGGACCTAAGCCATCATTTCGGCTAGGGAGAGGTGAGCTCTAGTGGTGGATGGGGATTTTCTCTTCTTGTTGTCAACTAACCACTGAGATGGTAGGGGTGGATTATTCACCAAAGTCTATTCTTTTAGTTCTTCCCTAGTGTCATGTTGTTGTTTCTCAGTGGTGTGAGTCTCACCCGCCCCTCTCTCTTTATCTTGGGCTTCATCAGGAATATTTCCCCTGGTGGCATTTATCTCTTCTGCCTTGTCCTCTGTATCTCTAGCTTCACCGGGGACTTCATTAGCTGTTCCGGGGGTGTCCTCCTCTCATTCTCGCTCTTTGGCCTCAGTCGGTGGGATCTCTTCTTTTGATACATATTTTAGAAATAGGGGAGGTATCGGGCAAAGATTCAACATTTGTGCCACAGTTATTACCTACCCTAAGGTTGCTCCAGGGTGTGATGCTTGGAACATGGCAGCTGAGGTTATGGTTGCTCCTGTAGGTCTGGTTCCCTCAGCAGATGTCACTTGTTCACTCTACTTTTGTTGGTCTACCCCCGCATCTTGCATCTCTAGAACTTCGAAGGTGGTTTCTTGCTCAATTTCCTTTTCTTCTTCCATTTTCTCTTCTTGCTCCTATACAATTCTTTGTTCCTCAGCTTCCTCTTCTACTGGGACTTCTTCCATCTGCTCGATGTCCCCCTGTAAGTTACTGAACTCATTGGTTGCAAAACCATCATCAAACTCATCCTACGAAGGAGGGTGGGCTGGGACATCGGGAGGTTCTGCTTCCTTCTCCAGCTCCGGGGAGTCGGAAGAAAGGATTTCAACTTGTGGAGTATGGGGCATCCCCAACTCCAGCTCCTTTTTGGGCTTAGGGTCAAGTCTCTTCCTTCTTTAGGTAATCAAGGGTGGGTCTGTATCCCTTAATGCTACTTGCTCCGCCAGATCCACCCCTGTTGCCTTAACCATTAAGGCTGGTAGTGAAGGGGAGGATGGAGGATGAATAGGTTAGGCCATGAGCACTGGGATAGCTAGCCATGTGATTAGGTTCTCCCTCATTTTCTAGGAGGCTGCTATTGATTGCCTTATTTGTTCTTTAATGGGGACTTCCTGCACAGTGGGAGTTGTGTCTATCCCTTTTCCTTTATCCACTCTTTGTGAGGAAGTCTCGGTCCTCGGAGTTAACTTGGGTACCGGTGGACACTTCCGGGGCACACCTTTTTGAAGTAGAGGTGGCTACGTTCAAAAATGTTGTGAGTGAACTCTTCTATTATGGGCCCTTCCTATGCATCCCATTTCATTGGTTGAAGGGCCAACTTATTGATCCCCTTTTCTTTGTAATGGGGATCGACCACGGAGCTGGTATCTGAAAAGTCCTCCAGGAATCTCCAGAGCTTTAATCTCTCCATCATCCCTGCGGTCATCCTAACAAAATGCCACCCTTAGACATCCACGTCATCTTGGAAATCCTCCCAAAAATTCTCCATATTTTATTGGTGGGGCTCTGATGCCCAGGGAAGCGCCACTACAATCTTGCCATGCAGATCAAAATACTTCTGCACCAAGTAGAATTCTGCCAAGTTATAGCTCTTTAGTTCGTTGTCCACCTCTTTGGCGGTGGCTAGACTGCATGAATAATTCCCACAAATGCTTGGGAATGGAATATTAGTTACCTTCTTTAGGGCATAGAAGGCGTGCAGCTCCATTATGCCTGCAATAATCTAGGAGGACTATCTTATCCCCGTAGTGTTTGGGCAACAAGTAGGGTTTCCCAGAGAAGCTAGTCACCCTTATATAAGTATGCTACTGAAGTTGTATATAATAGTGTCTGTAACTCTAGACCAAATTCATCACCTCTGTGGACAGGTGGTATCCTGCATCCCGGGTGGGTGTGAGAAAGTGGTAGTAAACAAACACGTCATTTACTCGACAGAAACTAGGGAAACTAGCTTCCCATTGTGTTTATGGGAAGTGGTCCCAGGGGGCCTTTTGTCCCAGGCCAATCCCGAGTATGCCATCTATGAGTAATCTCTTGGTATAGGGACATTGTTGCACCAAGGCTCAGAGGACATAAGAAGTCATATAGAACTTCTTCTTCTTGGCCAATTGGAGGAATTGAGATTCCACATGGTTGGAGATTATGGCAGCCTAGTCAAAATATTCCTCGCCCGTGTTGATACCTAGCAAAAAGTAGTACATCTATCTGGAGAACTCATGGGCATGTTATTGTCTAAAGACCTGGCATAAGGCTATCATCCCCATTTGGATGCTTTCTTTGAATTCGGCTCTAGGGATCTCTAGCTTCATCCTCCTGGGATCCCTCTCTAGGGTCTTTAACCAATGATTGTTCATGTATATATGAGTCGCATCCTCCAACTAAGTGAATTGGGCCAAGGCATCTGACTGGGTGACCACAACCTTTTTGGTCAAATTGGGAGATCCCCAAGCCCCTCTAGAAGGTATCAGGATCAAGGGACACCAAGGGAGTAGGTTACCCTTTTGGTTCTGGGGCTGCAAGCATAACAGACTGGATAGATCCATTATAGTGTGCTAAAAGTGTGAGAATAAGCTCTGGTGACTACACAGAGCACGGGAAACAAGCCACCTTGAGAATCCCAAAGTTTCCAATCTGAATGGCCAAAGGATCTCTGGCCTATCACTGAATGTACATAACTTTGACCAAGGCCTGCATTTCTGGCCATGTTCTGAAGCTAGTGTTGGTAATAAGCTGGACCTTGGACTCAATCTTTGAGGCCCCAATGACTTTGTCCTTTACATATTTCAGGCTCAAAGGCATCTTTTCCAGAGCCTTCTTCATTTTGGATCTTGTTTCCGCCCAGGCACTTGTTGTAGATGGAAGTTTTAGACTTCCGGGTGGTGAGGATGCGAATGCTTCAGACATGTTTGAGAGTACTACTCTAGAAACCTGCAAGGCAAAGTGATCATCAGAATGCATTAATAAGTAAATACTTTGGGGTCCAAAGATCTTACCATCGAGGTGTCTGCTTTCCCTAAAAAGTCAACTTAGTTCAAAAACTCTGGACAGACACACATACATATCATGAACTTAGGAATTTGATTGACCATCTGGGTCTAGAAATTTTATCACATTTGGTAAGAAGGACATGATGGATCATGGAAGGAGACCTGGAGCTCAGAGAAGTAACCGTTGGTAGAAGTGTACAAAAGGAAAACCGTCAGACCTACGTGGGCGCCATGTGGGTGAGTAATAAATGGGAGTTATGGTGATGACAGCGGAGCCAACTATCCAAATGCATGAAAAGTTAAGGCCACTTAGAAAGATTTAAATAAATGTATGGGACATAAATGAGAGTCAGGCTAGTTTTACAGAGGAGAGAGAAAACTTCCTGTTTGAAACCAGCCGAGGGCCGAGTTTCAAACAAGTGGTATTTTGCTCATAACTAACTTGCGAATGAAAACCAGTGACATAGGTGGCATGGTGAGCCTACTAAGCTACCTGATAGGATATACATAGGATATACATTAGAGCTGAAAGATATATACATGCAGACCAGAGGGATATACAACAAATATACACCAAACTTACATATATATACACTGAAGAAAAAATATCTATAAGAAACCCAGGCAAAGCACAAAATATCTACAACTTCCTACATTATATATAGACTAGACTACACCTGCACAGAGAGCAATCAACCCTTTGACAGAGCGGACCCACCAACTGGCGACAAACTAGAAAGAAACAAAAGATGAACAAAACAAAAAGGCAAAGGCAACAAAAAAAAACGACACCAGACAGAAGGAAAGCTGAAGGGAGAGGAGGCACTGACCTAAGAATGCAGAAAAGAGAGGAAAAAAAGCCTCCATGGAAGCTCTGCAACAGCTCCAACCATCAAATGATCATAACCTGCCACTACAAACCACTCATAATCGCTCAAAAATGCTGGAAATGTTTAGCACTAGATTATCATTAAATCATTGCAAATCGCTCTGAAATCCCTCTGATTGCTTGAGTGTTTAAATTTTGGTAAATATGAAAATGATAGGTAACTTCTATTTATACCTATAGTAAAAAGCAAGCCACCTTTTCATCTACAAACTTTGGACAGATAGACCTTCGGACTCGAGGCCCGGGGATTCCCTCTGATGATATCATCTTAAGGAAAGAGAACATCGTAGCGAAGAATCCTAGAGTCTGGAGTCTGGCTCCTGACAAAGGACGGCCAACTCTAGGAAACGGGTCCTAGAGGCACGAGAAACCAACAAAATGAAGCACAACCAGGAGGAAGAAAACCCTGGAGAAAGAAAACAAAAATAAGACAGAAAAAAGACAAGGCAAGAACAAAAAGTAAAACAACAAAAAAAAGGGGGACCCAACATTTTACACTGAAAATGTAGGGACAGGGATGCAGGGCATAAAAAATGGTGACTATCTAGGAAAAATGCCTTAGCACATTTAAGAACTATAGAATCTCTAGTTAGAAAAACTAGAACAAGTCACTACTCGAAGTATCTTATAGGCAAAGAGAAACACGTCTAAAAAAATTTGGCCACACGAGATCCATCCCATAGTCTTTTTATCAGTGGTGGAGTGTGTGCTTTGGAAGGAAATCAAGCTGATGACCTCTGGGAGGAGTAGAGAAGAGGCACTAATAACATTGAACCAGTCATCAGATTTATCCATTTCTCTCGGAGACTGGAGCTTCATCCCGCTTCCCTTTTTCTTGTTATTTTATATGTTTCTGGGTGGGAGGGCGGTACGTCTTTCACCATTAAGCTTAAGCTTAGCTAATTTTAATGATGGTACTTCTTTCCCTTTCCACCTATTTCACATGTTGAGTAGGGGATGAAACTCCAGACCTGGAAATAATTCTTTAAAAGTTCAGACTTGGGTCAACCAACCAGTACAACCGATCTATCCTTGGTGTGTTTGATTACTTGTTCCTCATTTTTTATTTCACTGATTGCCAGACCTCCGAGGATAAACCCAATGGAGATTGCTTAGAATGTACCACCAAGCCTATAAAATAACTTCAAAGACTAGACTGATTCCACTATGCTAAAGACAGATTCTTAAGTTCACCATGCTACAGACATCATACTGGAGACCAGGGTTTATGCGAAGCATTCCAATCCTTACAAGAGAGAACAAAATATTGGGACCCGAAAGGAAAACCAAAAATAAAAACCAAAAACCACCAAAAGAGGACTCCCCTAGAGGGTAGCCAACAAGGCTATTTACAAGACACGGTACCTCCCAACAAGGCACCAGAAAAGAAATATTTACAAGCGGAGGGCTTTACATAAAGTACAATTTTAGACAAACTTACCCTACTCAAATTAGTGTTTTAGAAACTGTCCATTGATGGACAATGGGATAGGTTCTCCAATCATGGTGTTAAGGTGGCAAGTGTTCACCCCACAGATTTCTAAGATTAGATATGGTCTGAGCCAGAGCCATTGGAACTTGGTGTGCTTTCCTTTCTTTTCCCGGGCCTTGTCCCACAATAGGACCAAGTCTGAAATCTGAAAAGCCTTGTATTGGGCTCTATGGTCAAACCATCATTTTACCACTGCTTGATGACATGCAAAATGTTCAAGGGCTGCATCTTGTTGTTCTTCCATTCGCACCAGATTTAGGAGCCGAACCTCCACAATGTTGTCCTGGTTGCTGAATTCCTACATGAACTACAAAATTGGGATCTGTAAGTTAATTGGGAACACAGGGTTCTGGCCATAAAATAGATGGAATGGAGATGTCCCCAAGGTGGCCTTGATTTGAATGCAATCCACCCAGAGGGTGAATTTCAACTTTTGATGTCAATCCCAGGGATTCTGTTCTAGCAGGTGTTTCATCACTTCAAGTAGATTTTTAATCGTAGATTCAGCAACACCGTTCCCCTGGGGGTAATCGTTGCTGAAAAACTTCAGAGTGATCTTTTGATCATAGGTCCACTCGAGTAATTGTGCCAAAGAAAATGCTAGACCATTGTCACATATCAAAGAAAAGGGCATTCCAAACCTTGTGACGATGTTTTCTTCCAAGAACCTGATAACTACATCTACCATGTTATTCTTGCAAGGTATAGCCTCGGACCACTAGGTGCAGTAATCAGTAGCAGTAAGAATGTATCGGTGATTGGAAGACAAGTTTGGGTTTATTTCTCTGATGAATTCAAATTCATATTGGGCGAAGGGCCTAGCCTCAAAGACTGGTTGCAAAGGCATAGCCGGGTTATGCTCACGATGAGCCGTGGTTTGGCAAGTGTGGCATTTCCTAAGATGAGTGTAAACATCTTTAAATATATAGGGCCAATAGTATCGAACCTAAAGGATTTGATGGGCAGTGGCATCAGCTGAGCCATGTCCAGTTCCAAATTGCCCATGAAATTCATCAATCATCTTCATAGCTTGGTCCCTATTGATACACCAAAGATACACTCCCTTGTAGTTTCTGCGGTAAAGAATAGATTTTTTTATCATGAAGTGAGCACTTTTCATCCACATGACACAGCGCTTATTGGGAGGTAATCCCTCTAGGTATTTGTTATTCAGTAGCAAATATACCAGATCGGTATACCACGGGTCTCGAGTGATGGACTCTGCCATGTAAGTTTGACATTCTATGCAGGGAGTCTCTTCTGCCATCACTCAACTCAATCCCTGGCCCTAGACTATCTTCATGGGCTGCATTTCTAAATCATATTCTTGGAGGATGGCCATCTATTTCCCCCATCTTTTGTCCAACTCACTCTACATCAGTAGAGACTTTACGGCCTGGTTCAGGATGATAGCATGCACCTTGCTCCAGAGAATGTAATGCCAGAATTTCTTCATGGCGTGAACTAGGGCAAAGGCCTATTTTTCTAGTGATGAAGACTGGACTTTGGCATTCTTGAAGGGGGAGCTCATGAAATCTATTGGTCATTCTTCCCCTCCAACCTTTTGAGTAAACACCACCATGGTGGAATGCGGTGAAGAAAAGGAGTAAATGTAAAATGGGAGGGAGTAGTCTGGACTAGCAAGGATGGGTGCTTCTGTTATTGTCTATTTGATCTAGGTGAACACTCGCTTTGCTTCAGGACTCCACTCAATCTTGGCATCCTTTTTCATCATCTCATTGAGTGGTTTAACTATTTTGGTGAACCTCATGATGAATCGCCAGATGAAGTTGATCTTTCCAAAGAAAGATCGCATCTCTTTCTTACTGTCGGGCATTTGTAAGTTCAGCAGTGCTTCAACTCTCTTAGTGTTAATGGATATGCCCTCTTTGGAGATGATATACCTGAGCAACTTCCCTTTGGTGACCCTGAATATGCACCTCTTGGGGTTGAGGGATATTCCATACCGGCGACATCTCTCATAGATCTGAGCGAGATGGGTGGTATGGTCACGTCTGTCCTGGGAAAAGATGGTCAAATCATCCATGTAGAGGATTATGCACTGATTCACAAGGCCCTCAAATGCAATGTCCATGGATTTTTGAAATGTGGCCCCTGCGTTAATCAAACCAAAGGGCATCCTCCTGTACGCAAACATTCCCCACTTGGTGGTAAACATTGTTTTCTCCCTATCTTCATACTTAACCATGACCTGGTTATACCCGGAGTACCCATCCAAGAATGACATCATCTGGGATCCATTCACTATCTGTAACATCTCATCCAATGAAGGGAGAGGGTGATTATCTTTCTTGGAGGCCTTATTCAAGTTTCAGAAATCCACGCAAAGGCAAATTTCACCGTTCTTCTTTCTCATAGGGACTAGATTGGCAACCCATATAGTGTGCCAGATTGGAAAGATTATTTGGGCTGATAGTAATTTTTCTACCTCTTGATGAATTAGAGGCTCGATCAGTGGGTTGACCGGTCGCTAATTTTTCCAAAAAGGCTTAGCATCAGGTTTCAAGGGAATAGTATGAGTCATAATGGATGTGTCGTATGTTTTCAAATCCTCATATCCCCATGCAATTACATCTATGTATTCTTGGAGAACCATAAGAATCTTCTCCTTCTCCTCAAGGGAGTAGGAGGTGCCAATGTGGATAATCTTTTCTTCACTGGGTTGGACGATGTTTACCCTTTCAAACTTTCCTCCTTTAGAGGAAGATGACATCTTTTCCCAGGCTCGAGGGTCCAAGTTGAAGATTCATTCAAGCACAACCATCCCCTTCAGGATGGTATTAGTAGGTAGGTCCATGATCCCATCATCTTCATCACCCTGCCCAGTATCATCATGGTCTCGTTCCTCCACTACTTGGTCTTCAAAGACACTAACATTGGCCATGAAGGCTAGGATATGTTGATCGTCCTCAAAAACCTGAAAGTGGGTGACATTATCTGGAATGCATGGGGTAGGGACCATCTCAACTGAAAATCTCTGGAGTCACGAGCTGGCCATGGGCTCAAGTGTGCTAGCAGAAATGGCAAGGGCATCTAGGACATAGTTCCATCATAGGGGAAGAAGATCAATGCCAAAGGCATCAAAATCTTCAATAAGGCTCCAATCCCGATTGTGGTATGCGGCTAGTCTCTTGTCATGACATGTATCTTGACTCGGGACCTATTTGACAACCAACTCTGAATCACCCAGAGCCCGAAGGTAGGTGACACCTTTCCTTAACACAAATAAGAGTCTGAGGATCAAAGCCTCATACTCTGTAACATTGTTTGTGCAATTGAACTGCAGTCTGTAGGATGCGAGGAAGGATTTCCCTTGCAGGTTGATTAATTCTAACCTGGCCCCGCAGCCTTGTTTTGATCGGGACCCATCGAACTTAAGGGTCCACAAATTACTATTCATAGTTTAGGGCTGGGGAGAAAGAGTAGCTTTTAGATTATTCTTGGGAGACTTGGGAGGATCATCCTCCCAAAATGTTGGTGTACGGGTGGGGTTTACCTCCAGAGGAGTTTGAATTTGGGATTCCCTGGGAGGTGGCACCAAAGGAGTGCATCCCGTAGGAACACTAGGCTCTAGGGAATCAGCTATACATTCTCTATTCTAAAAGGTGTTAATGTGCTAGGTAGTGACTGAAAGGCAGAGCCCACACTCAAGTTCTTTATGTTTCTAATAGTGTACTTGACACCAAGTACCAGATAAGAGTATGGCGGGGGTCGCCGTGATACCTTGAGATTCAACCTCAACTCTCAACTTTTCTTCTAGGTCCTAGGTTCTCTATAGCACTATGGGATCCTCACCGGGGGTGAAATTGAATGTTAAGATTTCAAAGGGTCGGTACACCCTAGGAGAAGTCTCAGAGAAGAAGACCTCCCTGACCCTTCCGACCTCAGTAAGGGCCTGCTTCATCCGGGGTTCACTTTCAACCCAGATCTTATTTGATTATCCTTCCTAGGGGAGCCATAAGTGGGAGGAGTCGGTTGAAAAGCATTTGTTCAAGGATTTAGATCAATTCTGACTTGATAACATCCCATAAGTCTCTAGGATGTCCACCACTTGGATGTCAATTATGCTATCTATTCTGGGGTCCTGGATAAGCTGTATCCAGATGTTCTTCAATTCCCCCACCATTTTCATGGCAGTCTTATCCAACTGGATCACTACACCATTAGATGGGGTGGGATGGAATCTGAGCTTCTGGCATATAGATAAGGGCATGATGTTACTTGAAGCTCCAGAGTCTACTAATAAATTGTGTATGTTTTTGCCTTGGATATTTAGGCCTAGTAGGAAGGGAGGATCTTCATTATTTCCCTGAAAGATAGCCACATTGGTGTCCTTGAACGAGATAGTCTTGGGTGGGTGACTGATGACTTATGAGTTTTCCAAGAGTTTTAGAAGAGACTTCTTCTGTTCGGGACAGTTTAGCAAAACCTCCATCAAGGTTATGGAGGTGGTGGTCTGTTCTAATGCCTTTGTAATGTCAAATGTTCCTCCCAGAAACTGGTGACTTCCCTTGGCTAGGTCTTTCACTTGGTTAGAGCTAGAACCTTTTAGAAGAGTGGGCCGGTCAGTTGTGCTATCCCGAGGAGGGGTGTCCTTGATAGGGGGTGTAGGCATGTAAGTGGGTACTTTACCAACCTGAATCTAAGTATTGTATGGAGTCTAGGGGATGGTGAAGGTGTTGGCCTCAAAGGGAGGGATAGATTCATCAAAGAATCCATGCAATTTAGATTCCTCTTCATTTTCCCTGGAAGTTCTGAAGAAGATGGTTTCACAGGTGAAGGCACTATGGGTTGACTCCTACACTGGAGGCTCTGGGGGAGTAGCATCATGCAACTATTGTCTGTCTAGCTGGGAGATCATGATGACCTTTTCCAACGTGGTGCAATTTACCTCATTATGTGAGCCCATGTCGTGCAATCTACACCAATTAGTCATGGGCTGGAAGTCTATGACTGGTGTGAAATGTGATGGTCCAGCACCACTTTGGTTGGCATTTTGGTTCAGAGGTGGACCTTCGGTGTTCGTATTATTGTTCCATTGTTGTTGATTGGGCCGAGGCCCATTGTTGAAGTTTCTTCCCCTGACATTTTTTTTTTGTTGGTCGAAGAATATATTCTCCCTCTAGGAATTAGAATTCTAGGGTGCATAGGACCCCACCTTTAGTTGACCCATGTCCATAGTCAAGGTAGAAAACATTTTCCAGAGGGGCTCAACCTCAGCGGTCAAATGAGTGTTTGTGTCACAGTGTGATGGTTGTTGTGGTTGGTTTCCTAGGAAGGCAGCAGTATTAGCCAGAGTTGAGGGCGACAATCCCCCAGTCACAGGAAACTTAAATAAGGGCACTCTAGATGGTTGTGTCTAAGGCTATTGCGTCTACTATGGCTGATTCTGAGGGAAGGCTTCCAGACCTGGTACTACTTGAGTTTGTGTTGGATAAACGTACTAGGCCTACTGGTCTATCAGCGATGGTGGGGGATTCATTGCCATTGAGGGAGCACCCATTGCCAGATTGGGTTATACCCCCTGACATACACTGTTCTTCTAGGGATAATGTTGAAGGGCGTGCTCTGCCCAATCCCACCTGGGAATTTGTTGAGACGACAGGATAATTCTAAGGCTAGGTTGTAAACCTTTGCCAAAGTGTCCTTGTCACCTGCGGTGGTTGTTCTCCAAAGGAGAGTGGTTACGAAGGGGTACATTGCATTAAGATAAGTCTGTATGGTTACTTCTAGGGATGGAATGAAAGGGCCCATGAACCACTTCAAGGTGTGCTAGAATCGATGGTTGAATGCTACAAGAGGTTCATTGGGTTCCTTCCTAATGGAGATGAACTGGCTATGGGACCAGGCTAGGTCCACATATACATGAAAGGTAGCCAAGAAGGCATCCTCTATGTCCTGCCAACTATTAATGGAGTGGGCGGGGAGGTTAAGGTACTAGTTCAACTCGCCTTGCCCTAAGGACAAGTGAAACATCCAGGTCACAACATCTTCATGGTAGATTCAGTGTCGGTTCATGGCTTCCTTATATGCCTATAAATTCTCTTCTATAGTCTATGGGCCTATGTGCTCATATCGTGGGTAGATCTTCTTAGGGTGCGAGGGTAAGTTGTTGATTGTGCCCAGAAAAGTTCCCATTGGTGACCCGGTGTTACTAAAATATGCAGCCATTGGGGGAACTAGATTTTGGGTAGTTTGAGTGCTGGTTCCTGAGATTGTCTGAGAAGTTTGGGTATTCTGAGGTATGCTAGACCCCCAGACGATAGTGGCTAGTGTGGTTTTCAGGGTTCATTTCTTTTGAGGAGGAGGCTTGAGTTTAAAAAACCTTTCAAGCTTTGGGGCAGACCTGATGATTCTTTCAAATTTTGCTGGGGAGAAAGACCCAATCCCACTGAAGGCTTGACTCCTAAAACTATAGCTCGGGGAACCTTCAGGAGGTGTAAAATTAGAATCTAAACAGGGGGATGAGTTCATGCGCTCCTTTTAGTGCCAGTTTCTGTTGACAATGTTTTACTGATCGGGTCTGTCAACAGTCATAAGTTGTCACTAGGTACCAGGGGTACTCGCCAACTCTTCCTGTAAAGGCTATCTGAGGAAGTTAGATTCCCCGGGCCTCCAAGCACCTAGGTGTTGGGTCACAATGGTGCAAGGCTTGGTTGGGAGAAGTGACTATTTTTTAGGGGGATAGCTGGTTTCTTCAACTCATTCTCTCTAGAGATTCAGGAAGGTGAGGTTTCTCCAAGCATTCTACACTTAGTAAATAAACTAAAAAAGATCCTACAGGGTCAGAAGTACTTCATCTATCTATAGTTATGTTTAAACATTCAAAATATCAATAATGCTCTGATATACTACACTAAATACCAAAGAAATACACAACCATCAATTCGTATTTTATCAGTAGCAAGGGAAAAGAGGTCATTAAGCTACTTGAAACATCAGAGCAGAAGACATAAGGAACGTGAAACATAAAATACCATTAACTCAAAAGTTTTAATACCAACAACATCATTGCAAAGAGCTCTCCCTTCTTCATTAATATTTCTTCCAGCAAGCATTGGTGCATGATACAATGGTGGCTCCAGGGGAGCGTCTAACTATTGGAAAGTGAAATAATGGAGTATTGAGCTCTGTAACTAAAATGAAAACACTACTTTTCTATTACTATGGATAGAAAAATCATTAATTTTGGCAACCCTTAGAAATGGGTCAGACTTACTATTTATACACATCTTCATCTAACCCTAACCCTAACCCTATTTTTAATTACGCTGTAATAAAATACACTATTTGGGGCTGGTACTACCTGCACCACCCTACAAAAGACCTTGAGATGGAATAGGCCTCACATGTCAGAAGAATAAGAAAAGAAGGTAAAGCAGAATAATTGACCTTGAGAAGAGAGTCAGGAAAGAGAAGGAAGAAATTAGATCCCTAGGGATCAAGGCTACATGCCTCATAAATGGGAAATGCGGTGCCTTGTCTCCAATGTGCCAGGTGTGTATCCAAAGCGATGCCTCAGGAAGACCATCTGTCAGAAAACTGAATATTGATCCAATGTTCCTTGATGTAGCCAACTACCTCCTAACAACCTTTATTAACCACTTCTAAAAGTGATCGGTCGGCCTCGGGGACCAGGACACGGATCACTTGAAAGAATACAAAATTTGGGATCTGGGAACTTACGTTCCGAAAGAATAAAGAATACAAAATGCTTAGGTTTAGTCTGGCCTCCAGAGAAAATTTATTGTTTCTTGTTGTCATTGAAGGTTTGGAGAAGGTGGGAGATTCCTTCCTCATCAATTTCTTTAAGGCAGGACTGCCGGTACTTAGCCACCTAAATTTGTTCCCCTAGCTCTGAAACATTATTCTTAAACTCATCGGCCATTTTTTCCGCATCATGACCACTAAGGACCATGCAAGTTAACCTTGTCTTTGAGTCCCATCTAGTCCCTCTAAGGATTGATATTTGGACTCCATCACTTCATCAAACTTACTCAAAATGTATTCTTTTAGAGTGCACGTGTCAGTGCTGAATGGGTCAACCCGGGAGACCTTTGCGATAAATGCCTTGTACATATTTGAAGAATATTGCATTGTGTTGAATTTATCATGGAAAGCCCCTACCAATTGCTTGAGTACCTCTAATGTGAGGTCAAGTTTGGAGTGTTGGGTCCTCACAAAGTCAAATGATTCTTCTACCAGAATCCCAGATTTGGAGACCATCTCTTCCCCAAGGTTGAGGAGCTCCTCTAGCTCCACCTTCTATGCTTCATAATTTTCCATATCACCCTCCCATATATTAAGAATAGTCTCTGCCTGATGTAGAATGTGTCATGCCACATATAAATCTAGAAGGGTGGATATTAGGAAATGCCAGGTGTTTCCTATTTGCAGAGCGACCCACTCATCGACCACTTGGGCCTTCTTCTTCATTGCTCGCAAGGAGTCAATGTTGCTTTGTGGTAATGGCACATTGCACATGGAGGCCTCTAGGGGAATGACACTAATAGGCTGGGCCAGCTCAGTAAGCAACCCCATGAGGTTCATTATCTTTTCTTTTTCTGCTTTGAGCCTTTGGGCCTCCTTTTCGTATCGGGCCTCTACGGCCCTGGCTGCTTCTTTTAACATGTTTACTTTGCTTTTTTTTCCTCTATTCCCTAGTTATATCTCTATGATATCAAAATCTCTGGCCTTGGATGCCACCTCATTGGTGTCTAGGGGAGGTGTTGCAACAACGGCAAGTGTTTCTCCTCCCAGCCCAGTTCGAAGAGTATGAACCATCTGAGCTTTCTTGGCCTTTGACGGGCCCTGGACCTGAGCCATCATTTTGGCTAGGGAGAGGTGAGCTCTAGGGGTGGATGGGGCTTTTCTCTTCTTGTTCTCAACTAACCATTGAGGTGGCAGGGTGGCTTATTCACCAAAGTCTATTCTTTTAGTTCTTCCCTGGTGTCTTGTTGTTGTTCCTTAGTGGAGTGAGTCTCACCTGCCCCTCTCTCTTTATCTTGGGCTTCATCAAGAACATTTCCCCCGACGATGTTTTTCTCTTCTACCTTGTCCTCTATATCTCCAGCTTTGTTGGGGCCTTCATTGGCTATCCTGGGGGTGTCCTCCTCTCGTTCTTTCTCTTCATCCTCAGTCATCGGGATCTCTTCTTCTGATATATCTTTTTTGAATAGGGGAGGTACCGGGCCAAGATTCAGCGTTTGTGCCACGATTATTGCTTACCCAAAGGTTTCTCTAGGGAGTGGCAATTGGAACATGGTAGCTGAGGTTATGATTTCTGTTCTAGGTCCAGTTCCCTCAGCAGATGCCGCTTGTTCACTCTACTTTTGTTGGTCCACCCCTGCATCTTGCATCTCTCGAACTTTAGAGGTAGTTTCCTGCTCTATTTCCATTTCTTCTTCCATTTGCTCTTCCTGCTCCTGCGTAGTTCTTTGTTCCTCAGCTTCCTCTTCTACTGGGACTTCTTTCATCTGCTTGATGTCCCCTGTAAGTTATCAAAATCGTCGGTTGCAAAAACATCATCAAACTCATCTTGCGGAGGAGGGTGGGCTGGGACATCAGTAGGTTCTGCTTCCTTCTCTAGCTCCAGGGAGTCAGAAGAAAGGATTTCAACTTGTGGAGTCTGGGGCATCCCCAACTCTGGCTCCTTCTTGGGCTTAGGGTCAAGCCTCTTCCTTCTCTGGATAATCAAGGGTGGGCCCGCATCCCTTACTGTTGCTTGCTCTGCTGGATCCACCCCTGTTGCCTTAACCATTAAGGCTGCTACTGACGGGGAGGATGGAGGATGAATAGGTCTGGCCATGAGGAATGGGGTAGCCAGCCATGTGATTAGGTTCTCCCTCATTTGCTAGGAGGCTGCTACCGATTGCCTTATTTTTTCTTTAATGGGGACTTCCTACATAGTGGGAGTTGTGTCTATCCCTTTTCCTTCATCCACTCTTTGTGAGGAAGTCCCGGCCCCTAGAGTTAACTTGGGTACCGGCTGGGCCACCCAGTGGATGCTTCCAGGACACACATTTTTGAAGTAGAGGTGGCTACGTTCAATAATGTTGCAAGTGAACTCTTCTATTATGGGCCCTTCCTATGCATCCCAGTTCACTGGTGGAAGGGCCAACTTATCGATCCCCTTTTCTTTGTACTGGGGATCAACCGTGGAGTCAATATCTGAAAAGTCCTTCAGGAATCTCCAGAGCTTCAATCTCTCCGTCATCCCTGCAGTCATCTTGACAAAATGCCACCCTTGGACATCCACATCATCCTTGCAATCCTCCCAAAAATCCTCCATATGATATTGGTGGGGCTTTGATGCCCGGGGAAGCACCGCTGCAATCTTGAATTACCTTTTGTCTCATCTCATTGTCTTAGTCATCACATTACAATAGAACTAAAGTTTTTTATAAACTTCCTGTAAAAACTTGCCAATTCATGAAACGATCTTACCTCACTGACATTCTTAGGTGTAGGCCAACTACATATAGCTTCAAATTTCTTAGGATCCATCTTTAGACCATCAGCTAAAATCACAAAACCTAAATACACAAGTTCTTCATTCATGAAGGAACACTTTTTCAAATTTATCAACAACTCTTCCTCTTTCAATCTCTGCAATACTTGTGTTATATGCATAAAATGCTCTTCTCTAGTCTTATTGAATATCAGAATATCATCCATATATACAATCACACATTTATTCAAGAATTTCTTCAAAAACTCATTCATTAACCTCATAAATGCACTCGGTGCATTAGTTAAACCAAAGAGCATAACCAAACACTCATACAAACCTTGTTTTGTCTTGAAAGCAGTCTTCCATTCATCACCTTCTCTAACTCTAATCTGGTGATATCTACTTTTCAAGTCAGTTTTGGTAAAATATTTTGGTCCACTCAAACAATCCATTATATCATCCATCCTCGGTATAGGAAACCTATACTTAACTATGATCTTATTGATTTCTCTTGAGTCCATAAACATTTACCATTCTTTATTCTTCTTAGGTTCCAATATAAATGGTACTGCACATGGACTCAAACTTTCTCTGAATAAACCCTTGTTCAACAACTTATGAACTTGTTAGGTGAATTCTTCATTCTCAGTCAGGTGTCAACCAATGTGGTGCCTTGTTTGGTAAACTAGCTCCAGGAAGAAGATCCATACAGTGACTAATATCTCTCATCGGTGTAAAACCATTAGGTACATTATCTTAAATGATCTCCTTGTACTTGATAAGCAATTTCTCAACTTCTGCATGAACTTCATCTTTTGTATTCTTACTGAGTTTGTTAGGAATTAAATCATAACATATATCATTTCTTTTCAAATGCTTAACAAAATGTCCACCTTCCATCATAAAAAATTTCACAGATGTACATATCTCACCAACACACTCTTCAACCAAAGGTAACAAGGTTTGTTTCTTAGCATCAACCCAAATAGTATATCTACTCACTCTTCCATCATGTATATCATGTCTATCATATTGCCAATGTCTACCCAAGAAAATATGACAACAATCCATTGGCATAATATCACACAATACCTTATCATGTAATAATTTCCAATTTTCAAATTCACAAAACATTGTTCACTCACCATTAATGTTTGCTCATCCTTTATCCATGAAATCTGATAGGGCTTCGGGTGCTTCATTCTTTCCAACTGCAACTTTGTGACCATTTCCATAGATGCAATATGCTCTGAGCACCCACTAACAACAATTACCTTCCAAACTTTGTCTACAACTCTACATCTGGTCTTGAACAAACTTTTCCTTACAAGATCTTACTTATCTTTCTCACTCTAATGTATCCTTTTGACTAATATATTTCCTTCCTTCTTAAGTTCATTCGGTGAATCTTCTTTCACCAAAGTATTTCTGCTACTACCAACTTTCTTGCTTGCATGTGTACACTCAAAAGATATATGTCCCTCTTCACCACAATTGTAATAAGTTCCTTGGAACCCTCTTCTTCTATAACCAACTCAAGAATAGTTTCCTCTTCCTCAGAATGAACTTCCACCTTTCCATTTTTTCTTTCCTTTTTTCTTGATATGTATCTGAAATTGTCTTGTCTTGTTCAGATCTGCTATTTTCAGCATGAGATCTTCCTCTTCCTCTAGGGAATCCACCACCTCTTCCTCTTTTCCTTTATTTAGATCTATTGTTCAATTTCTCCTCAACTTTTAGTGAAAACTGATATGCCTCTTTAATGCTCTCCATCTTTACCAAGATGCTCTCAACTTGTATAGAACTTCTTAATCCATTCAGATGTCTTTCTATTATTTACACTTCATCTTTAGCGTGTCCAGATCTAGTATCTAATCTTTAAAATTCCCTAGTGTAATCTTTTACCGAGCTATCTTTATGCTTCAAACTTTGCATTCTCCTTACTAGGTTAATCTGGTAATCACAAGGTAGAAACTTTCCTTTCAACATATTTATCATCTTGTCCCATACACTGATCTTGTCTTTACCCTTCTTCTTTTGATCCAATTGTAGATTCTCCCACCATAAGGATGCATGGCCTTTCAACTTTGTACTTGAAATCTTTACAATTTTCTCTTCTAATACATTTTCATACTCAAAGTATTTTTCCATCTCGGTTATCAAGTCTATTAACTCATCATAATCTAACTTTCCACTATATTGAGGAGGATTAAACTGAGGTGTGGATTTCAAACTTGTCAAATCTTCCAGGAATCTCTCTTCTTTCTAATCCATCACAGGTGCAGGTGCAACTTCTCCTTGCACTTCTTCAAATTCATCATCACTAAAATCTTGAAGATGTCTTCCTTTACATTGGGTTGTCTCAATAGATTCCAATCTTGTAGCCATCTTTCTTAACATATCACCTAGACCTAGATCTGCATTTTCTCTCCCATGAACCATCTTGAAAGCCTCTGCAATTATAGGTCAAATCACAATCTGCTACCCTACAATAATATCAACCAACTTAGGTTAGGGCTTACAAGAAGGAACCTAGAACTCTCCTTCACTCTAATACCACCTGATGCAAGGATGGTAGGAAAAACTAATGCCCAACGCACTCCCAGCTATCCAGATCAACTTGCAGAACAACATGAAAGAAAAAAACACAGAAAGGGACATAATAAACAACAGATCATATGTGTTGTTTCATCAAACTTATTACATGTCAACTTGTAAGGCCTTCCCAATTTCTTCCATATACATTCAGATGTTTACAGAATAATTTATATACGGGTGATACCACAATAGTGGGTTACACTTTTTTGCCTAAACAGACATTGAAGTCTACATTTTGAGAAAAACTTTCACATTCAGATGCATATTGTTGTTAAAGTGTTTGAAATCGGAAGATGAAGTAAACTAGAGTCTTTTAGGATTTTTTGTCTAGATTCTAAATATATTTTTTTTATTTTTTTTTGAATTTATTTTAATAGTTTTCTTTTTCTCCCACTAAAACTGCTATGTTGCTGAAAATGTCATTTTAAAAAAGGTACAATGACTTCGTACAACATAACGTTTTTTCTAAAATAGATATCAATGTGCTTCTTTCAAATTTGGTTTTGTAACATCCATACGGAGGGCATGCAATTGGTTTGGTGACATTATCATTATTATTGCATATTTTATGAACGTTTGAAGTAGAGTAAACCGTAATTGTGACATACGTTGACTGCCTAGCTGATAACTTTTTGTGTATTTATCAAAATATAATTTTTTTTTTTGATAGAAAGAAGACTCAAAGCCGGAGGGCACTATTATTTTTCAAATTTTTTTTCTCTTTTCTACAATTTTTCATTGAATGTCAAACCTGGAAGTTTATATTGGATAAAAAACCTACATCCGATGCACGTCAAAATACATAGACCTAATTAATTCAAAATTTGTCAAATCTATATTCATTAGAAAGCTCATTCAGAGTACTTGTGTGATGAAAAAGGAGGTTTCCCTATTCTTCCATTTGAGCCTCGCGCTTGAGCCTCAAAGCCATTAAAACTGTAGATTTCTATTAGCCTTTGCAGATAGCCTCAATTTTGGGGGTTTCGATCGAAAGTACTTTCGATAGAAAGTACTTTCGATAGAAAGTACTTTCGATAGAAAGTACTTTCGATTGAAACTAATTAGTTTCGATCGAAAGTACTTTCTATCAAAAGTAATTTCTTATTTTAACATGTGTATGGGTCGAAATCCCACTAAAATCTTTACTATCTTAGTTTCGATCGAAACTAGGTTAGTTTCGATCGAAACTATGAATGTTTCGATCGAAAACAATCAGGTACTTTCTATCAAAAGTACTTGACTAAATCCTCCCACCTCGCAGATTTGTGAGGAATTTCTTCCTCTGAAAAAGTGTAACCCACTATTGTGGGATCACCCATACATGAGAGGTCATAGAACTACCTTCCAAATCTGCTAACCCTTAATCTTCTATCTCCTCAAAAACACCTCCTAATTTAATAGAATAGAAAACCAAATATATACAAGAGTCCACCAAAGAGATTGGCACTCAGATCCTAAAGATCTAACATAGGAAATAGAAAAGACCCTAATTTAGGTCCACACACATCCCAATGAGAGATCCCACATTAATTACACTACTAAAATCTAGAAGATCCAACATGAAAATAAACAACTCAGTAAGAAGCCGATCGAGCAACATAAACAACTCAGTAAAAGCTAACTGAGCAACATAAATAACTTGGTGAAAACCCACCAAGCAGACAACATTCACTGTGACCCATCGGTAAAGTAAGACATAAATAACCAAGCCCGAGCACTAAGCAAATCAGTTACTGAGAACTTTATCGAACAGTCTCCAACAAGTTAACAAACTAAATCAAACATATTTTTGGTTGATCAGGATCACCAAAGAACCCAAGATGCTCCTGCATCAAATTGGCCCCATCCCAATGAAGCCAAGGTTTGAGAGCTTCCAAGTCCCACCATATGCTTTTGGCCAAAAAATTACATTGGATATAGACCACTTCTCTCATAACTAGAAGGGTTTGAAATCCAATCCCCTTCTATGCCGGTCATTGAACTAGATAACCATAAGAAATACAATACCTATGAAGAATATTCCAGGTCTCATTTCCACAATGGATCAAATAACCCATTTGGCACACAAGGATAAGCCTTTATTTTGGGTAGAAATAAGGCCAAGGACTCCAGAATCCATGGGAATACAATAATATTCTCAAGGACTCTATGAAATCTATGATGGTCAGCTCTAGAATCCCACAAAATATTACGCAGAAGCTTTTCAAGTTTACTGTAAGAGACTTTAGAGGGAGACCAACATTAAGAATAATAGACATGAATGGTTTCCAAGACTTTTGAATAGGTCTAGAATTTACCAGCCATAGAGAGTGGCTTGGTAATCTAGTATGCCAGGATTTTCTCTATTCAAGCCCTAGAACTATGTTCCAAGGGTCAACGGGAGAGCCCTGAAAAGTAAAAGGAATACCTAGAAACCAAAATATTTACCTATATTTTCTTATGATGACAACATGAATTGTTTTAAAGATAGATTTGGTATCACCCTCGATGGGTAAATTATAACTACTTTGATACTTGACGATGTAATTATAAGTTTGAATGAGAAAAAGAAAATTCTTATCAATAGTGACAAAGTGTCTAGGAGGAATAATAGCTTTGTGGAGACAATTATGCATCTACTGCATTCATTTCTTTTGTAAATAACTTACCATGAGTTTGGAAATAAGATTGAATTATACTAGGTTAAATGTGAAGTGGTATGAATAATACTCTAAAAAGTACATGTAGATTTGTAATTCTCCTTTAATGATTTATTAAAGCTACTCAATTTAAAACTAAACTAATGTTAGGGAGTGTATATAAATTATATAAAAGGATGTTCCTAGTGTTTCCAATTATCTTGAGTGTGACTGAAATAGTAGTTATGCTTGACACAAGAAATTATAAATATTGATATACCTTGAGGATTAAGAGGAATGTATGCAACTTTATTAGAATGATATATATATATATATATATA
>MU227862.1:238209-256291 GCA_018584345.1 Thuja plicata | reverse complement strand
CCTAGGAACCATGGAACAATACTATGGTTGTATAGGATGATTGTATGTTTGTGTAAGCATTGTAGCTAGGCAAGAAACCCTATGTTGTAATTCCTATGTGGTTTTAAATACTTTGGGTACTAGAATTGTTGGACAAAATATTATATTGATATTATATCAAGATGTATGAAATCATTGATCAGTTTGGAAATTCTATTTTAGTGTCAATAGGCATAATAAGTACATTTACTATCATTCCATTCTTGTCTTGATTTAGAAACAAGATCTATCATGTATTCCTCGAATGGTATTGGGGTAAAATATTATATATGACTTTGAGTATTATCTATTCACCCTTGAGTATAAGAAACTAAATGTTGAACCTATCATTTGAATTTTCAATAGAATTTCTTTACTATGGGTTTTGTGTGAACCAAGCAAAATTTGGGTTGAGAACTTAGCCTAGCCCATATGTCGATATGATAAAACCTTGAGAACTTGTGTGTAGGCATCCCCTAAGAAGCCTTGTGAGGAGAACTACGTGTAACTTTGACCAATTTGGAAGCAGGAACGTAGGTGGAACTTAGGTGATGGATACCCTTGTGACATCAAGTCTTTAGGGGAGGGTTTAGGGGGAGGAATAACTCTAGGAACTGGGGTTATTCCTTAATTAACCTTTCCTCTATAGTAGGCTTTAATTGAGCCCAAAATGGGTAATAAGGGTTATGAAGGAGTTAGGAAACATGATAAGTTATAATTAATACATACTATTCTTCAATAGAAATATAAAGGCAATTATTTGGGATGACTAGCTTATAGTCAATATCTACTTAATGCAATGTGTTGAGTCAAGGCCATAGTGCATTGGTTATATGCGATTGTTATGTGTTTCAAATATTTAATCCTAAACTTGTAATAATTTATGTATTACCTTGTAGACCATTCAATTGTGATCTACTTATTCTAAATTAGGAACCTCTCTTCCATTTGTAATGTTAAGCTAAGTATAGGAGCTGATTTTTATGGTAACAGATGGAGTTTGGTTCCTACGAGGGCATAGGTAGAGGTTTGTGTTCCTCTACCACGTATACTAGTCCTCTCTATCTGAGGTGATAACCAAAGGATAAATACCGTACTCATTTAATAAAGGGAAGGTGAAAATTAAATTGGGAGCATTGGATTTTAATGTCAAAGAGGGAGGAAATTGTTATGAGATACACACACGGAAAAACAACGGTGAAAAAAAATAGTAGGAGATACACTTGAATAATTTGGAAAGAAGAAGGATCTTCACAGAGAGATAATTATTGTGTATCAGAACGTCTAGAGAGTTGTAGAGAATAAGAATCAAAAAGAAGAATCCAGGTTGTTCAATTACCTCCCTTCTTTGTTTTCTAAGTTGTTATTACACTATGGAGGTGTTCTATTTTTTTCTAAGGGGTTGAATTGCTTGTATTCTTATGATCTAAAATTGGGTTTATTATCGTACTTGCGCTATTGTTAGGAAGCCTTGTAAATTGTCATTTATTTTCTTCTAATTATATTTATTGTGGATTTTCTAAACCTCCACATGTTATGATCTGGTAAGTCACGTTTTATTATACTTAGTCCTGTGTGGGCTATAGCTTCTTCATTATAGTTTCTGTTTAACTTTTTATTAATGGAGAGTCTGGTTTCACAAGCTCAGCAGCTTGTTCTAGTGCGTCCATTTGGGCTGGGCAAGGTTAAAGAATTTATTTTACACCTGTCAATTGCTTTTTTTTGGAAAGTCAAAAGCTTTTATTTTTCTTTATACATATCATATTGTCATTGCAAACTTAGATTTTTTTTTTCCCTGGGAATACTATCAAGAATATCTATGGTGTGAGGGATAGAACAGTTGTAAAAATTTCCTTAATACCTACCAAATTCCATTTTCTGATTGAAGCTTTAACGACTATCTTTCCTGTACAAATCAAACCCCAGTACATGACTCTTAGTTTACAAAAATGACCATAAGCTATAACAAAGGATCACATTAGAACTCATGTATATTCATGTTAAATACAGTTAACTTTAACCACCTTTTAAGACACTGGTAAAACTATTATACTCTCATTCGTTTAGCTCCATACACCAAAAAATAAAAAATTTGGGAAATCGCATATAAATCACCATCTTTAGGAAGTGAATAACTATTTAAGAGTGCCTGATGCTTATATATAAGCTCATTACCAAGTAATGTTTATTGTCAAAGCTTGGGTAAGGTAATACGTATATGCATCTTAAAACAAAAATGAGACATAAGTTCCTTTGTTTGTTTAGCATATGCAATGAAATAAAGTAAATCTCAATTAGAGTATATTTCGGGAGATAAGTTAAAATTAAAGTAGGTTAGTGGAATAATAATATATTCTCTTTCTTTACTTAAGTAATTTATATTTTTAGATACTAGCAAAATTAAATTGAATAAGTAAAAAAAAAAACTCATAATGCATAATTAATTATACATTAGGAATTAGGAATTAATCTACAAACTTAATTTAAGGATTCTTGATTAATTATACATTAAGAAATAATGTTCATATTTAATTAGAACATAAATTATGTCATATATTACTATTTTATAATTAATTTTTTAGGTATGCTATTTAATTAAAGATTATTTTTGAGTTTTTCTTCATTATGTTATTAAGGACTTATACTCACTTTTTAATATGACGTCTCTACTAATAGTCACATTTTAGTATATATCCTAGGTGTACTATCAGATTCAACAACTAGTAGGTGTATTATTAGATTCAACAACCTCTTCTAGCATCTCTTCCACAAGCTAAAATGAGATCTTTCGAATAGAGTATGGACGTACCATGGTTAAACACTATAGGTAGTGTATTTTTTCAGATATAACAATTGGAGGTGCTCTAGTAGACTAGAAGGCAAATTATGTAGTTATAAACAAAGTACCTAAATTATTTACAGAAAGCCTCCTAGTGATGTCTCCTCCTCCCCTACTGTCATTTTTGGATATAATCCCCAAAAAAATCGATTAGGTATCTTCCCCTCCATCAAACATTCATCACCCATCAATAAAGGGAAAAAGGATGCCCATCCTTTCATAATCGGCCTATTACCCAAATGATGGGTGCTCATACTAGTACCATACATCCTCTGTCTGGTCCCATTAATGGCTCCGCTCCATACAAAACTAATACATTTTTATATATATAATAAATCAAATTCCATGTTTCAATTCAAATTAGCAATGACAATATTTTTCTCTTTCACATGTTATTCAGAATATTGTTTGAGTAAGTTCTCCCTCCCATTGTCTTGACCCCTTTAATGCCTACCCAACAAGCCCACAATGCAACATATATTGGTTAACATCTATAGATTATAGATCAGTACTTAATCAAGAATTTATTTCTCATATTCTTTATAAAACATATATTTTATCAAGAATTTCATGAAGCTTGACATCTACTTTTTCATATATACAACAAAGTACCTATCTAATAGTATCAACAATTAGATTTTTTAAAAATTTTCTACAGTTACAAAAAGAGCACCTGGATGGTTGTAACTTTAGATATTTGGCTTTTTCCCTTATAGATACTATGTCTATTATATGATTGTTTCACTTGTTATATTATCAATTTTCTTCCTAATGGTACTAACACTACATTAGGATTCATATTATTATACTTTTCATACTTACATTGGCATTGTATTTTTTCTATTGTCCCTACCTCACTTGATAATGATATCACCCTTATTAAATATACCATTATTACTCTCAACAACAAAATAAAATACTTAGTTTTGACTAAAACATGGTTCCTAGTGGAATACTAATTTTATGAGTGGTAAGGATATTATTATTCATGTTATTCAATAAAACCAATGCACACCTCAAATGTATTAATATTACAATTGGTGTCAATGTCAACATTAATGTTACTAATAATTTAACTTCATTTGATGGATTATGTATGTAATACATTTTTTCTAGATAAGTACACTATCCTTTTCATCAATACTAAAATCTACCCCTATGGTGATGCTATTGTCAATTATGGTATTTCACTTAACATTAATAAAATTAATACTTCAAATAATTATAAAGATACCTTGGCTTTCTTCTATGAAATCAATATTATTGTTAATTTTAATATCTACAAAAATAATGTTTTGATTTAATAAAGAGAAAAACAAGGGTGGTGTCCCTATAAAAAATAGCCCAAAGAGCACAAAGTCTCTAGCATAAGTAGTTTTAGCACATTAGCAACATATAATTAGCATGTTGACATAAAAACTAAATTATCAACAACAAAAAATGAAAATTTTACCTCTAGAAACATCTAGTAATCTAAACAAACTACTAAAAGTCTTAGTGTAGGACCAACTAGGGTCATAGCTAGTATCTAAAATATATAAATTCTTAATATAAGGCCACCTATGGCCATAAATAGTATTAGTAGGAAAAACTAAAGGGAATATAACTCTTGTCAACATCCTTGAATTTGTAACCAGCTTGACCCAAAATATTGGACTAGTCTTAAGTGAGGAACTAAAATAGTTCCTTATAAATTTCCTTCATCCTTATTATTAGGTCCTAGAATATTTTACAACAATATGAAAACGTAGGTGGAAAAAATATCTATAAACCTCAGACTGAGCCAGTAGACACCCGATAGATATCTTTCAATTTCAATGACTTTAGCTTTTATGTTTTCCAACTCATTAAATGTAGTTGTACATTTAGTATAGTGATGTAGGGGCGGGGTTCAAGTTCACAACCATGGTCTCATGGCTCTCCCTTAGCCCAAACAACCAATCATATTAGACAAGAAAACCCTGCATAACTAATTCTATGATTAATCTTAATGGTTGGAAAATATGTATTCATATCCCTTTAAAATTTCACCAAAATCCACATCCAACCCTTAACAAACCCTAGCTCCCTTCAACATGGCACTATACCTCATAGGAATCCAAACACCAAAACTATTTCACAAGAATATACTAACTTTTGGAACATGTTATATCAATCGTATACAACATCTATGCACCCTTGGAAACCCTCCAAATCACTCCTTATTCCAACTTGTATATTTTCCACATAAATTAGACCCAAATTTAGTAGCCCTCAAAAAATTAATTTTAGGAACATAACTCCCTTACTATTGATTTCTAACACAAAAGGAATACATATTGAGATACCCATTTGGATTTTTTATAACATATCTAAACTTAACACAAGGTTTTTTTAGAACACTTTCTTCAAAATAGGATTGTTATTGTTCACCATAAGTTGAATTGGACTTCTTTTTCAAATTTAATCTACATTATGTCTCACCTCCAACTCCTAAATCTACATTCCAAGGGTTATATTGGGTTGTAGTTAACATGAATCCACAATTCCTACAACTGGAAATGATCAATATTCACTTATTTGATGAAACCCTCATCAAAGCAGTGTTCAAATAGATAATATACATAGTCTTCCCACCTAGGGCATCCTAATTTTACTCCCAAACAATTTTTTTTTATGATTTCAACCTTCAAAATCAGTAAATAAACTCACAAAGAATTCAAACTATTGAATTGGAGAAATTTACAATTGTGGAAAGTGCCCAAATTACATTTTTTTATGTCCAAACCCTCATTTGGAAGAAATAAAAATCCGGTTGCACTAAAACCATATCTCACTTAAAAATACATAAAAATAAATGAGACCTAATTAATATTAAATCTTATTCAATAAATTATTCAACAATATGGTTTCAAACCTTAAATCATCTATACAAATGCCTGAAATGTGATTGATTCCCAAAAATCTAGAAGTTTTAATCAATAAAATGATCATAAATTTCACAATACTCAATGAAAATACTCCAAACCAGTTGCAAAAGAAAGTATATTCCAATCCATTTCAAGTAAAATCTTATTTACATCAACATGAGGTCATACAAGGTTGTACCAAAGTAAATAATTGTAGACAATCAGAATAAATTAGAAAATACAATCAACATTTTATTGAAAACTTCTTCCAAATGTTACAAATTGATTCACCACCATCTGATTTAGACCATTCAATTCCTTATATACCTTTTCCCATCTTTGACTCTTGACTCTTCAACTTCCCACTTTTTGCAAATTTGTGCAATTTTGCAACATGATATTTTTTTTTCAATAATGATAGCTTCTTACAAAAACTTGCTAATCACCATAACCACGACTCTTTTGGTCTCAAACAATTACAAATATATTTAAATAGTTCTAATAGACCTTAACACAGTTATAGAATTCCACTTGGAGGAATTTTCCAACTCTTGGCATCCTTATGGAAACATTGATAAGTTTTACAACTTTTACAATATGGAACCCAAAAGACACTCTAATACTAAAAAATACTATAAAAAAGTTCTTATAGAGGATCTCCAAGGTGTTCTTGCACAAACACTATCTAGGAATTTACTGTCCTAGCCTTCCCTAGATCCTAAGCTCACTTCTAGGACCTTAATAGTCTTTTCTCTTCTGGCCTAAGACTATCCTAAGTCAACTCCAAGAGTTAGTCTCTTTGTGCTTCACCTTGAGGGATCACTAACAATAGGGTTACTCCAACTCTTTACTCTTCGTTGGATGAATCCAACTGAAAACTCTTCACAGCATCTTCAAAAGCACTGCAAGGGGTGAAGCTCTTGCTAAGAAAACTTCTTGCCTCCCACACAATCCCATTAGAATAGGACATCAATGGTTTTACAAACGATCTCAAGACAACCAAGGAATTTTTTTTTAGGCCCGCTTGGTTAATTAAGCCAGAGTAACAGTGAGCCTACTCGGTTAATGAAGCCTGAGTAACAGTTAGCCTACTCGGTTAATGAAGCCTAAGCAATAGTGAGTTTTTCCCACTTCGTTCACAAAACTTCCAAACACTCACGAAAACAAAATTGTTATCCTGACACCCTTTTTCAAGACCTAAAGGATTTTTGTGGTATTAAATTCCTAAGGTGCTCGGACAATGGATTCTTAGAATTTTGGGCTGATAGGGACAATAGGGCTATTTTTAGCAATTTGTTGTTTACTATTTGGAATCTATATTAACGGATTGGCCAGAGACTGATCCTCCCAAAAGATATCTATAGGACCTCTATTCTTCTAAAACCATGTTTGGTCCCATCCTTTCAATCCTTCCACTGTAATTACATACCATGAGTTTACTGTCATGCACCTAACCGGGCACACTAGACTCGCTTAGGGCATGAGTTTAAAAATAATAAACTTTCTCCTATGGACTCCTACTTGCATAAGTACACTATACAGAGGATCCCCTACCATATTCATCCAGACCCAAATGATTTCCATGTTTGGATTCTATGAAGGGGCATGAAACTAAACCCACATTGTCTACTCCAGCAACTACATAGTCTACAAAACAAATTTACTAACCGAAACAAATGAAATCAAAACTACTATGATACTGAATAGAAAATACTTAGGATTATGGCTACTACATAGAAAAAACACTAAATTTTTCAATTCAATCCATACAATAACTCGTAAACACAATGCAACTTCACTGTTACTGAAAACCAGAACACAGAACTTTCATTCGCTTCCAAAATTATACTCCCCCACACTATGCCTCGAGAAATGGGATCTATTTTTCCTTAACATGTCATTCCCGTTATTCTAGGCCATTATGGAAACTACCCATCATTTTTCCTCGAAAGTATTCAATTTTTGTCATTCGTTGTTATGCAACATAAAAAGTTGCTAAAATGTTGTTAAGCAACATTATGACAATATTATATCTTTTGGCATAATTGTAGTTAAGGGTCTCATTTCAACCTAGAATGGTTTAGAAAGAATCTAGGAACCATTTTAGGTACTATCCTACCCTTTCCTAGTCCTTAAAGGCTTTTAGAAACTTTTAAACCCATTTTCCCATCTTACGCCTACTCTAGCGCTAACAAATAGAAAGCAATAAACATCTAGGTTGGATTGAAACTAGTCTAATCCACCTAGGAACACTCTTAGCAAGACCTTTTAAGGTAAAATTAAAACCTACTGACTTGGCTAGGTTTAGTAGAAGCCAAAACTATAATTAGTCTTAGGGATTTGCCTAAGTGCTCCTACACCATCCTCCCCAAATGAAAAGACTTCAATCCACCCTTGGATTGAGTAAGTTGGAATCCATTCCCAAATTCTTGAATTCAGTCCACTTGACCCAAGTTGTATCTGCATCATTTTTTTCATGCCACTTCACTAGATGTTTTTTGTACTCCTTTGTAGTTTGTTTGTAGACTCTTGAATCCAGTATGTGCTATGCATTCTTGATTGGTGCAGATGGTAAGTTAAGTTCATACACCTCTTGTATGACCTCAGTCAAACTCTGATCTGGATCTGGTACTGGTCCTTTGTATAAGACCATGTATTCTACATTGAACAAAGGAGATAAACAAACATCCTCTATAAGTTCAACTTTGTATGCATTTGTGCCCTATTTTGCCAATATGGTACATGTGACAATTCTTCTCATTTTTAGCTTATGAGGCAATCCTTTCTACAATCTTTCCTTGTTGAGATGGATGATTACTAGATCCCCAACTTGGAATTGGACATCCTTTTTCCATTCATCCACCTTGCTCTTGATTTTCTCTGTATTTTCAGCCAATGTCTTCCTTACTATAACATGCACCTCTTGCATAGAATGTGAAAAATATTTTGTATAGCCACTACCCTTGGCTCACTCATTTAGATCTCTAAGAATAAATATCCCCCTTGGATGAAAACCTTAAATTATTTGAAAGGGGCTCTTCCATGTAGTTTTGTTGACAGTATCATTATAGGCATATTCTTCCTGTTCAATGAGTTGGTCCCAAGCTTGACCATACTCCTTAGTTATGCACATTAGGAGGTTACTTAGACTCCTATTCACTACCTCAATTTGGCCATCAGTCTAAGGGTGATATGTAGACCCAAAAGATAAATTGGTTCCTAGCTTTCGCCATAGGGTCTTCCAAAAATGACTCATGAACTTTGTATCTCTGTCTGACACTATGCTCAATGGTAACCCATGTATTCTGACTACCTCGTTGAAGAATAGGTGAGCTATTTGACTTGCATCATGAACTATTTTGCATAGGAAAAAGTGTGCCATCTTACTGAATCTATCCACAATAACATAGATGCTATCCAGTCCCTATTTGGTCTTTGGCAATCCCACAACAAAATCCATGCTTAAGCATTCACATAGTCTACTCAGAATGGGAAGAGGTTGGTAAAGGCCTACATTGGAAGATGTACCTTTTTCTTTCTGACATACAACACAAATTTATACATACTTCCTAATGTCTAGATTCATCTTAGGCCAAAAGTAAAACCTCTATAGTAATTCTTGGGTCTTATTGACACAAAAATGCCCACTAAGTGCACCATTGTGCTTCTCTTGAATCAGATTTTCTCTTATAGACCCTCTAGGAACACATAATTGACTTCCTTTAAACAATAGTTCACTCTGCAAAGTATATTCAGAGACTTCACTATGAAAATGATTCTTGTATTCTTGAAATACCTTATATATGTCTGCAAAGTCTCCATGTTCTCCATATAGGTCTTTGAAGTTCTCAATACCCATGCTTTGCAAGTGTATCTATTGTACCATCAGGGATCTTCTATTTAATGTATCCCTTTGTTTTCTTAATTTTCAAGGTGTAGGCCTATAGATATTCTACCCACTTCATATATTTATGGTTGATTTTATCTTGTGAATTTAGGAAACTTGATGCTTGATTGTCTGAAAAGACCACAAACTCCTTTGGAAGAAAGTAGTGCCACCACTTCCTTAGTACTTGGACTAGAGCATACATTTCTAGGTCATAAGAAGAGTACTTCTTCTTAGCTTCACTTAGTTTCTGATTGTGAAAATCCACTAGTCTTCCCTCTTGGCTCAAGACTGCACCAATAGCCACATTACTAGGATCACACTCAACTGTGAACAACTTCTCAAAGCTTGGTAAAATCAAGATTGGTTGAGTAGAAATATTCTTCTTCAATAACTCAAATCCATGGTTAGCTTTCTCATTCCACACAAACTTAGTTTTGATTCCACCTTTAATAGTATCTAACATAGGAGCACAAATTGCACTGAATTACTTAATAAACTTTCTATAGTATTAGGCTAAACCATGAGAACTTTTCACCTCTGGTACAATCCTTGGAGTAGGCCAGTTGAGAATGGATTCCACTTTTCTTGGATACATATTAAGATTTCCTTGGGACAACACAAACCCAAGGTACACTAGCTCTTTCTTTATGAATTCACATTTCTCCAAGTTTATCATCAACTTCTCCTCATATAGCTTCTTGAAAACAATCTGTAGATGTTTGAGATGTTCTTCTTTGGTCTTACTATAGATTAGTATATCATCTAGATACACTACCACAAATTTTCCTATGTAGTATTTAAGTACTTCATTCATAAGCCTCATGAATGTGGATGGGGAATTGGATAGACCATTATAATTCATTCATACATTCCCCCTGTGGTCTTGAAGGTTGTCTTCCATTCATCTCCCTCATTGACTCTAATTTGGTGGTATCCACTCTTTAGGTCAATCTTAGTAAAAAAATTGGCTCCTCCTAGAAAGTCCATTAGGTCTTCTATCCTAAGGATAGGGAACCTATACCAAATGGTAATAATTTTTATTACTCTTGATTTAGTACATAGCCTCCAAGTGCCTCCCTTTTTGGGTGCTAAGACAGTGGGTACGGAACAAGGACTAATGCTTTTCCTAATGAGACCTTGCATAAGAGTTCTTGGATTTGCTTAGCTATTTACTCATTTTGTTGAGGGGTCATCTTATAGGCTGCCTTCTTAGGATGGATAGCTCCTCGGTTAAAATATATTTTATGACTTACAACTCTCTTAGGTGGTAAGGTTGATGGTTTTCCATCATTGACAATGCCTTCATACTTCTGCAACATCTCCTACACTTCCACTGGCAATTTTGTCTTCTTGATTATCTTGTCTCCACTTTCTTCCTTTGGCTTCAATAAAATTGCAAAACCAACTCTATCTCCTTCTTCTAATGCTTCTAATAACTCCTTCTCATGGACCATAATGACATTGGGGCCTGATGACTTCATCTCTCCATCCTCAAACAGTGACTGTATTTTGAATGTCATATTGTCCTTCTTGAAAGAATAATAATTCTTTGCTCCATCATGCATGGAATCTTTGTAAAATTTCCATGGCCTGAAAATGAGTAGGTGACATACATCCATAGGTAGGATGTCACACAACACCTTGTGTTTGTATCTCACGATTGAAAATTCCACCCAAGCTTGTTCATTGACAAGGACATGTTGTCCTTTGTTCAACCAAGTTACTTTATATGGGTTGGTATGGGGTATCATTTTCATCTTAAATTTTTTGATTGCCTCCTTTGACACTATGTTGTCAGTAGACCCTGATTCTATGATGACTCTACAAAATTTACCCATCATCTCACATTTCACTCTAAATAGTCATCCCCTTTGACTAGGTTCCTCTTTCACTGTCTCCTTAATCAATGTCCTTGTCATATTAAGTTCTCTCCTTCCTCTGACTCTAAGGGTATCTAATGGTGTTTACTTACATCACTAGTCTCCTCTTGAACATATTTTACCCTCTTTTCACCTCCATGAGAAGTAGATCCTTTCTCTAGACATCTATATGCAGGGTGTCCCATCTGGTTGCAGTGGTAACATTTCATGTTTGCAAAATAGTAACCTATACCTTGGCTATTGATTCTTCCTCTCCAACTACTATTAGAGTTCCTTCCTCTATTAGAGTTTCCTCTATTTTAAATTCCTTCTTGTTTCTCAGTAAGTTTGGTCTCTCTTTGACTCTTTGTTTCAAAACTTATTCCACCATATCCACCTCTTTTCCCTCTATTATCTCTTCCTTTGCCTCTACCTCTGGTGGTGCTTGAATCTTGTTTCTTTCTTAGCTTCTCTTCTACCTTTATTGCAATTTTATAGCACTTTAGAATAGTATCAGGAGTCAAGAAACTCATTTCATCTTGTATATTCCACTTGATTCCATTAAGGTATCGTGCTACCTTCACCTTCTCATCCTCTGCAACTCGATACCTGATATAGAGCATTTGAAATTCTTCAGTATAGGAGTTCACTTCTAAGTCGTTCTATCTTAGACCCTATCTTCTTCTATGCAATTGGATTTCATAATCCTCGGGGACATAAGCCTCTCTAATTTTTGCAACCATAGCCTTTCATGTGGCAATGGGCTTCTTTCCTTCCTTATCTCTCTCATCTTGGATAAATTTCCACCAAGTGAGTGCAGACCCTCTAAGTCTAGCCTTAGCAACTTTAACCTTCTGAGTTTCAGTAATGCTATCACATTTGAAGTGAATCTCTAGTCCTTCTATCCAATCTAGGACTATCTCTCTTTCCATCTTTCCACTAAAGGTAGGAAATCCTTCTAGAACCTTACCACTCAAAGCCTTTAGTGGTTTTAAGAATGGTTTCTCAGTGACAATAGGGTAAGCTTAAGGGATTTCATCAGCTAATGAAATCTCCTTACTCTTTCCTTCAACCTCATCCTTTAATTCTTCAGTATTCACATCCACTTCATCTACCTTTTTCTCTAATTGAGCCAATCTGTATCTGAGTAGTCTATTCTCTTCTTCTTTTTCATCTACCTTCTTGGCCAACTCTACATTTTTCACAATTGTATACTCTCCTAGTGACTCTTCTAGTTGGAACATTCACCACAAGCCTTATCAAACAAGCTCTGATACCAATCTAATAGAGATTCTCCAAGGTGTGCTTTCACAAACACCATCTAGGAATTCACTTGTCCTAGCCTTCCCTAGATCCTAAGCTCACTTCTAGGATGTTAATTGTCTATTCGCTTCTAGCCTAAGACTATCCTTACTTAACTCTGAGAATTAATCTCTTTCTGCTTCACCTTGAGGGATCGCTAACATTAAGGCTACTCAGACTCTTTACTCTTCCTTGGATGAATCCAAGTGCAAACTCTTCACAACATCTTCACAAGTACAACAAGGGGTGAAACTCTTGCTAAGACAACTTCTTGCTCCCACACAATCACATTAGAATAGGACATCAATGGTTCTAAAAACAATCTCAAGAAAACCAAGACATTTTTTTCTTTTAGGCTTGCTTAGTTAATTAAGCCCGAGTAATAGTGAACCTACTCAGTTAATGAAGCCCGAGTAACAGTGAGCCTACTCAGTTAATCAAGCCTGAGTAATAGTGAATTTTCCCACTTCTCTCAAAAAACTTCCAAACACTCCCCAAAAAACTTGATATCCTGACACCCATTTTAAAGACCTAAAGGATTTTGGTGGTCTTAAGGTCCAAGGGTGCTTGGACAATGGATTCCTAGAATTTTGGGCTAATAGGGAAAATAAGGATATTTTTAGCAATTTGTTGTTTTATGTTTGGAATCTATCTTATCGGATTCGCCAGTGCCTAATCCTCTCGAAATATATCTTTAGGACCTCTATTCTTCTGAAACCATGTTTGGTTCCATCCTTTCAATCCTTCCCTCACAATTACATGTCATTAGTTTACTATGATGTACCTAACCAAGCACATTGGACTTGCCTAGGGCATGAGCTTAAAAATAATAAACTCTCTCCTATGGAATCCTACTTGCATAGGTACACTATATAGAGGCTCCCCTAGCATATTCATCTAGACCCATAGGATTTCCATGGTTGGATTCTATGGGAGGACCATGAAACTAAAACCCACACTATCTACTCCAGCAACTACATAGTCTACAAAACAAATTTACTAAGCTAAACAAATGAACTCAAAACCACTATGCTACTAAAAAAAAATAATTGGGATTATGGCTACTATGCAGAACAAATACTAGCTTCTTCAATTCAATCCATACAATAACTTGTAAACATAATGCAACTTCACTGTTACTAAATATCAGAACACAGAGCTTTCATTTTCTTCAAAAATTACACTTCCCCACAATATGCCTCGGGAAATGGGATATATTTTTCCTTAACATGCCATGCCCATGATTCTAGGACATTATGGAAACTACCCATAAAGTTTCCTTGAAATGAATCCATTTTTGCCATTTTTTGTCATGCAACATAAAAAGTTGCTAAAATGTTGTCAAGCAACATTATGACAACATTACATCTTTTGGCATAATTATAGTTAAGGGTCTCTATTCAACCTAGAATGGTGTAGAAATAATCTAGGAACTATTTTATGTACTATCCTACCATTTCCTAGGCCTTAAAGGCTATTAGACACTTTTAAATCCTAGGCCCACTCTAGCTCTAAAAACTAGAAAGCAATAAACATCTAGGTTGGATTGAACCTAGTATAATCCACCTAGGAACACTCTTAGCATGACCTTCTAAGGTAAAATTTAAACCCACTAACTTGGCTAGGGTCAGTACAAGCCAAAATTGTAAGTCTTAGGGATTTTCCTAGGTGCTCCTACACCAAGATCAAAATTCTCTTTTGGACCTTATTACAAGCTTCAAACATCAAATTTAGACTAAAAACTCAATATTTCCTCATGGAGGCATGAAGATCATTGGGTTCTCCTACACCATATTTTCCATGGGGATGAAACTCAAGTCCCTTGAATGAGGACCAACAAAAACCTTTTGTTTGAACTCTTCTTCCTCTAATCTCAAAATGGTTCTATTATCTGGTACGCCCTTCCAATGCATAGCTACTAGAAACATGCATCAACTTTGTAAAATTGATGAAAATTGTATTTCATCTTCACTCTTGGCTTTCCCATTTTCTTTCCTAACTATTTGGACCTATCATGAAATTTGTTTTGCCTCTCCCAATATGATTTTCTTGATACTTTCACTAGAACAAACATGCGAATAACTTCATTGACAAAATAATCTTAAATATCCTACATTAGATTAGGAATACCTCAAAAGAATTCACCCTTAAACCCAAATCAGGCAAAGCCCAAATTATGAAGGGATGCTAATGCTAAGTCTTGATTTGAAGATGGAGTATGGAGATGAATTCCTTTATTGTTAAAATGTATGTGATATGCAAGATTATGAAAGGAATAAAAACTATGATAAATGAAATGATTACTAACTGACTATAATACCAAATCTGATATATCAAAAGAAATTCAATATGAAAAGGAGAAAAATGAAATCACATTGAAAACTAGGAGAAAAGGAACAAACTTAATATATGGAAATGATAGTCACAAATTTGTCGAGACCATAAACTGTTCGGGATTTAGAACTCTGAGACCTATATTTTTTGACTGTGAAATTTGCAAATCCAAAAGGACAATATTGATTTAAGTCATCCTAGTCCCACAAATTCATAATTTTCCTATTGACTTAGAAACTGATGAAATCTATAGAGGATTACTCACGGATCCTAAAACTCTAAAATTTAGGATCCAAAACCCAAAGAAAAAATTCCTACACGTAATAAAAAGGAGAAATAGGTTGCTGGAAAATCAGTTTCCTTTGTCAAGCCCATGTATAGGAATCAACCTTGAAATGAAATAAGGAAATTTCATAAACAAGGTAAATGTCAGATTTACCTTGAATAGAAAACCCTCATGGATGGATGTAGAAATCAGTCAACTCCACAAGGATGCTTGTAATCTTGAAATATGTCATAAAATAAATTATTCCTTCACAAATGCGATGGATCTACACTTTATAATCCTAAATCTTCAATTAATTTATGCTTGAAATCATGGATGGAGATGTGGAATGGATATTCTTGTTGTCTTGAGAATTCCTCAACTAAGTCACCATGGGAGAGAAACTTGCATCAAGGAGGGAATATTTCCTTTGCATGAATGGAAGAAGAATTGGAGACTTGAAGATCTTCAATGGATGCTTTCCTTCAAATATTATATCCACCACCTCAATTGCACAACTTGAATGCTTGATTGCTTGCACTTGAAAGATATTTTTGCTCATTAATGTGGATTGCTTTCATATGTATGTGGATATCTTGTATAAATAATGGATTTAAAAATGAGAGGAGAAGACCCCCTTTTATACTCATTTTGGGACTCAAATGCGAGGTCAACCAAAGTCAGATTGGGAAATAAAACATCCTTGCATTGAGCCCGAAGCCTATTTAAAACCAACCCCCAAGAACAAGTTTGACTTTGGTCAGCCTAGTTCCAGAGAGGTTAATTTAAAAGGGAATCTAGAACTTGGGTAGTGTGCAAAGTCTTGGGTAAAGAACATGAAAGATATGGTAAATCAAGCATAAAGAGCTTTGGATCTACAAATCACTAAAATGGGCTCTAGTAGCTCCTAAAAGGAATCTAATTAATGGGTATTAATTTTTTAGGATGGTAAATTTAGCCCCCACTTTAGCGAGAGTATGAAACAAACTCATGCTCATAGTAAATTAACACTAGTAAATTTTAGCCCTATTTTTGACTAGGATTTGTCAAAATTTAGACACCAATTGGTATACAAAATTACCCCCACTATCGTCAGTCCTTTTTCATCAATTTTATGTCACACTAAACCATCATCGATATTTCGATACACATAGGGTGGATTTATCAAGCGAAGATGTGTTGAAATGTTTGGTCCAGCCTGGACCCTGCTTTCCACCAAGGTGACCAATGTCATTCTAAATGTCAATGAACTCTGCTCGATTAAGGCGTCAAAAGTATAGCATCAACGTTGAAAAGATAAGTGTCATGTGTCAAAATTGTGACGAACAATGGTTAATCATGTCATCGATTGTATAGCATCGATGTCGATATGCTAAGTGCCTTGTGTCAAAATTTTGATTAACAATGGTTGATCATGTCGTCGAATGTATAGCATCAACGTTGATATGCTAAGTGCCTTGTGTCAAAATTTTGACAGCCTGTGCCATTTAAAAAAAATATATATATATATTATTGTATAAAATATGTATAAATATATACATATAAAATATGTATGAGACTCTTGCTGTTGGGATTAGTATTCACCTTTGGCATTTATAACCATACAACATTAATATTGCTAGAGGAGAAATGGCTAGGTTCATTTAGGTGTAATGGGCATCTTATGCTCAACTCGGAAAAGATGTGAAATGATGATTTAGATTTGCCTAAAACTAGTAGGATTTTGTGCTTTGTTTGATTTTTTTGTTAGCATTTTAGATTTAAAACTACTAGGAAATAAAAGGTCTTTGTATAGTTTACAACATCAGTTATTTTTTTTTGAGTTTACATATGATGACAGTAATTAAATGTTTAAAAATCAAGAGATAATTCTGCAACTTAGGTTGATGTATTGTATTCATAGATGCCTAGAGCCAAGTATACATGTCAACATAAATGGTGAGCAAACAATAGATATGTGAATAAAAGTATAGAAATGTAGTTAACAAAAAATTGCATAAAGTAACTAATCAAGGTTTATTGGTGTTGTAGTTCTTGATAAAGGAGAGGTAACATGATCTAGTTAAGCAAGAGGACTAAGCATTGCAACTTTCTTTACAAGGCTTGCAAGATAGTTGTTTGTTAATCCAGCAAATCATGTCATGGCTCCCTGCATTAATCAGATACAAAATGTAGCTAGTTCTATGAAGTTCTATGTCAATATACACAATGATTAGAAAACAACAATACCTATCCTGTTGTTTTTGAGTAAGCCTACGCCACTTAGAGAGCCAATGGAAAAGACAAGTGATAAAAACACAAACAAAATCTCATTGATTACTTTGAGTTTTGTTGTGATATACTATTTGGATCTATCAGCCTATGTCAATATACTATTTGGATCTATTAGTGACATAGGATGATAGATCCAAACAGTATATCACAACAACAGGATAGGTACAGTAGGTAAAAAAGTTACCCATAGTGCCAGAAGCATCGATGCTACCATAGAAGGTAGCATGAGCTGATTGCCAGACATTATTTTATATCATAATAGGTTCCTCTTAGAATTTCAATCAAATAAGTTCAAAACCATTTCAAGGAAAATGTGGAATATCCTCCTCCAATAAAATTGGATTCTCAAATCGCCAAGTAACAAAACCTTTCATTTCTAATGCCACTATTTATGGTGAAACAATCAAACTACCA